>JAPPVO010000016.1:89434286-89572955 GCA_030407325.1 Camellia japonica | reverse complement strand
GGACGGCAGAAGCGGCTTCTTCTGTACTCCATTAAAAGTCCATATTCCACCGATTGTCGCCACGCCATAATATAACCTCCCAGTGGCTGTGCGAAGCTATCGGTGATTGAAAGGAAGATGCAAGAGGCGCCAAGAGTGCCAAGAAACAGCCCATAAGCCAGCGGTTCAATGATTTGCATTTGCCATCGTTGGTTAGGAGAGGAGCGAAATGGTGAATGCGAGAATGGTGGCAGAGGGTAGGAGAACGTTGAGGCGAGCTGTGCCGCTTAGGATTGTGTTGAGGATGTATATGTAATGGGATTCGTCGGTGTCGTCTTCTGTTGGGAAGTGGACTTTGTCATCATCTTCTCTTGCCGTTTCGATTAGGTCTTGACGGATTGTGGCATCCATTGTTGTTCCCAATCCTTGCCCTTCCAATCCAATCTGCATAAAAATGGTGGCAATTTGAGGACATTGGTGTGAAGATTCTTTGATGAAGTCTGGTGGCACAAGAAATTCTCTCTCTCTCTCTCTCTCTCCCCTTTATTCTTTTCTTCATTTGACTGTTGATGAGGAGTGGGAATCTTTCAAGGAACTATTAGCATTTGCTTTTGCCATGCTTCTCAAATTCCATAAGCCATGTCATTTCTACACATTTGAACATGGTGTACCCAAATCAAATATGAACTTAAAATTTTTGCACCATACATCTTCCACTATAAATTTTGAAATTGTGATTGTCTATAAAATTTTAAAATATTATACTCATCAAAGTATAGAATACATGGTCCAAAAAAAGTAAATAAAATAACTTAAATTAAAAACTTGAAATAAGAACTTGTTTTTTTGTCTCTCTTCTTTGTTTTCTTTCTCTTTTTCTTCGAAAATTACTTTACAAAATAATATTTGCATAAAGCATCAAGGTTTTTCAACACTTTTCTTTTCTTGCGTTTCTTTGCTACCGATTTTTGTTTGATAAGAAGCGAATAGAGAGAGAAAATTGCATCGTGCAGTAAGCCATCACGCCCCAGCAAGGGAACACCCCTTGCCTCCTTCAAATCTAATTTATTTCCAAGTTCTAAGTTTTTTTTCTCTCTCTCTTCTCTCTCTCTCTCTTCTCTCCCTCTCTTTGCAATTACATGAAATCATATTTAAAAATTAGGTTAAATTCATTTTATCCACTTGCGATTTGAGACTGGAACACTTTATCCTTATGGTTTAAATATAATCAAAATATCCCTATGTGATTTTGGACTAAAGTGTTATTGTTAGTTTTTCCATCAAACTAATGGAAGGTAGAAGGAAATGTTTGTTTAGAAGGATGGGAGAATGAATTGGACTCCATATCGAATCTACCATAGTTGAGAATTCGTAGACCGGATTAGGAGCTCCACCGGACTATGAATCCCATGGAGGCACGTGTGATAGAAATGGTGGGATTGAAATCTCATAAGATTAAGTTATAAAATGACTCATTTGCCTTCGAAGTACTTGATTTCATTATATATTATATTTAGTAAATAATATAAAGGGGATTTTTTAAGGATCCCTGATATTAAAATTTTATAGCATAAAGGATATCCAATGTTTTCATAATATCTAAATACCTCAACAACAATTCGGAGAAAATTCAATCCAGAGAATTTCTCTTTGATTCTCTCTTTGGACTTCTCAATCTCCAAAATCCCACAGTGTGAAAATTCATATAGTATCATACCTAGAGAATATTCACAAAATTACAAACAGTGAGAGAAATTCTATCTACTTCTTCAAATCACACCATGGGTGAGTACTTCTACTTCAAGCCAAAATACACACAATCTGTGGTAGCGTTTGGTACAGTTTTCTAAATATAATTTGATAATAGAGTTATATTTTGAGTTTGTGAGTTTTGGAATTATGATTTGAGTGTAGAAAATTTGTTTGGTTATGAGTTTTGAATTGAGTTTTGAGTTGAGTGTTGAATTGAGTTTTTAATGTTTGATGTGATATGTGAAATAAGAAAATTTGTTTGGTTATGAGTTTTGTAAAGAGTTTTCAAACCTTAATTCAAATTGTTATAACTCATAACCAAACACACTACTCAAAATTCTATTGAAAATTCTGATTAACACTCCTAAGAAAACTCTTTTTAAAATTCAATTAAAAAATTAATTATTAACATAAAATAACATTAATCAATTTTTTTAATTGAAAATATTACAAAGGAAATAATTTTTTTTTTCAAAATAAATATTCAATTGCTGATTTAAAATAACTTTTGATTGTATATTTGCTCAATTTTTTTTAATATTTTTCAGTTAAAATATTTTTGTATTTTTAATAATTACTGTCACAAATTATTTGCTATTTATTATATTGTTATTTTCAAATAAATGGCCAAAAAAATTATCAGGTATTATCTATGTGGGAGTCAGAAAAAAAATTAGAATATCATTTTGTTAGCATCTACGTAGTTTACCACACACAATTCAATTTTATTCAATTTTTTATTTGCTGATTTTCATTAATTCCGTGGGAAATGCATCCTTCATGTACTTCGTCATTTATATCATCTGTTCAACCACAAACTTTTATATCAGAGGCTGAACAACCAACAACTTCACCATCTCATAATTTATGAAAGAGTTACAATTTCTTTTTGATGTCTTCTCTTTTCGTTTTCTGTTGGCAATTGCCACAAAGATAAAAAAAATAAAAAAAATCACTGTAGCAGTCAACCGGCCGGACATCCTGGACGACCAAGTAGACTCAAAAATTTAAAAACTGTATGAAAAGGTGAGAGTTTTGGCTTGGAAGTTTGTTTTGGAAGAAGCTCTGCCAAACGTGAAACATAAATGTGTTTTGAAATGTGTGGTGAAATTAATTTTTGAAAACCCCATCTAAACGCTATTTCACGTGAAGGGTGGAATTGTGATTGGAAAGCTTTACCAAACACAGTCGTATTTTTTTTTTTTTTGTTTTTCATTGATTGTATGTATATATGTAAATATTTATACTTTGACAAACTGAACTGGTGAGTAAATCGTTAAATGTTTTTGTATTATATTAACAAAAATACAAGGCTCAAATTTGTGGATATATATGTATATAAAAGAACAAATATGAATATGGGTTTCTATTGGACACCTTCTTAGCTTTTAGGTTTTCTCTGCTGGGTATTTTTGTTACCTGTCGACACATGTGTGAAAACTATGAAGTGTAAGTCGGCACAGAGAAAATTCACATAGTCCAGAGAAAATTCACACATCTAGAGAAAATTCACACATAATCTAGAGAAAATTCATACAGTCCAGAGAAAATTACACATGACAGAGAAAATTAAACATGGCAGAGAATTTCTCTCCAGAGAAATTCTAGGAATGCCAGAGAAATTCTTTGTATTTCAGTCTAGAGATTTTCTTTGGATTTTCAGAGAATTTTTGTGGATTTTCTCTGAATTTCAAGTGAACCATAAAGCATAAAGTTTGTTTGGTTGCCAAGAAAAATAACTTGTTCAATATAAAAACACATAAAAAGCACAACATAAAAGTCCAAAGAAATTTGTAATAATTATAATTTTCTCTGAATTGTAATAACAAGCTTCTCTCTCTCTCTCTCTCTCTCTCTTTACCTAAGGACGAGGTGAGATTTTTGGGCACCCTTTCTCTTTCTGCATATGTAGTAACCATGTTAATTCTACAGGCCCACAATTGTTTCTCTATTTGCAAACACATGAGAGAGAAATTCGAAGTTTACTTCAGAAAAAGAAAAAAAACAAAACAAAACAGGAATCAGTCTGGCAGAATAATACAGCTCCTAATACAATCAAAGAACCTTTGATAAAGAAAATCCACGTCCTTCAGTATTACTCTTTTTGCTCAAGTAACCACTATGTAAAATTCAGTCTTGGAACCAGAGGAAGTGAAATTCCTTGAAAGATTAATAATAATAAAAAAACAAATCTATGTCAACGTAATGACCATCTACATAAATGGAAAAATAAATAATAGCATGTTTCTAGGAAAACAAGAAAAGCTTCATAATACAAGGTTTTAAAGTACTCCTGAATACAGTGTACAAGCAAAGCAACATACACACATCCAAAATATGTACAGAATTCAACAAATATGAAAAGATTCTGTGATTTCATTAAACAAGAATTAGTTCCCCTAAATAATTCTGTCACCAGAAATTGCGAAGAACCGTATAAGCAAATACAAAGCTCCTACAAATTGGTATCTCTTTCATTCACTCCTTTTTTCGGTTTTCTCAATCACTTCTACTGCTTGCTCCAATGGAAATTGCCAAGTTTCTCTCTCTCTCTCTCTCTCTCTCTCTCTCTCTCTCTCAACATATATATATATATATATATATTTCAATTTCTTCTGGGTACTTGAACTTATTTCCAATAACTACACAGCTTTTAGACTCGTGTTCTTCTTCCACCGACTATGTTCCTTCTCTCTATTGTGGGAATTGCCCCTCAATGAATAAGAATCAACCTGTCTGCACCAGAGGCCAAGACCCGATGTATATGTATATTGAACCTATCGATCATTATCATCATCAGAGACAAAGGTCTAGATCATTTTCACCAGTCTCATCCAATGGCGGCAAGACATTGAGATCAAAATCCATCACCTTGCGAATCGACAATGAAGGCTAGGTCTGTCGCGGAGTTGGAGGCAGCAATGGCCACCGTCAATTCCTTGTCCTGCACCATCTCCACCATTCCTCTAGCCTTCAGAGCAGCAAACCATGAAGCACAGAAACTTGGAACGCTCGATCAAAGAGGCAACGAGCAAGAGATCAAACTAAGCTTGGAAGACGAAGAGACTGAAGATGACGAAGAAACCCTAGTTGTGGTGGAGAAGACGTAAATTTGACGCGAGGAAGAGAGGATCAACATAGTCTGTGCAGAGAGAGAAAGTGTTGTAGATAGATAGAGAGAGAGAGAGAGAGAGAGTAGCTCTCTATTATGTCAAATTTCTCTGTGATATATGGGTGTTGGGTTAAGGGACCTTAGACATCACAAAATAATATTGTGGATCTCTTCCATTACTAAAAATGGATAGGGACTTTAGACTAATTTTTCCTAAAATAAAATGTAAAAATCTCAATTAAAAAATAAAATAAAATAAATTTATTTAATTTTTCAAATAATTTTTTATAGATGTTTTATTTTAATTTTTTTGATATTTTATTTAATTTTTATTATTTTTAAAAAAATAAATTTATTTAAAATTTTATTTTAAAATAACATTAAATTTTATTGATGTTTTATTTATTTATTAAAAAATAAATTTATTTAAATTTTAAAAAAATAAAATAAAATAAAATTTTAAAATATTAAAACAAATTTAATATTGCTATTACTTAATAAACAACTGAAAATGGTAAAATAATCTATTGAGCATTTATTATTCATCATAATATTCTGTGGAGAAGTGGTTTGAAAATACTCTTGGATCCTGTGGAACGTTCTTGATCCTCTGATTGCCACCTGAAAAAAGATGAACACTCCGTCGGGGGTGTCGGAATTAGCACTCCGACGGACAAGTTAGTATATGCTCTCTAATTAGCTTCTATCTCAAGTTTGTTTTATCTATTCTCACATACCTCTCTTTGGTTGATGTTCCTCTTATTTATATTCATCTCTGGTCCTAGGGGTCGGGCCCACTTTTAATCCAACGCACAATTGCTCACTCGGCCTTTCTGTCGTGTGCCTATTTCCACTCGGCTTCTTGTACGGCTGATTCTATGGCCGATTTAAATATTTGGCTTCAGGACCCCCCAGGACAGAGCCGTATAGTATTTGTCCTGATTTCCTTCCAATATATTTGGCTTTCCTAAATATAAATTTATTTGGCTCCCACAATTGCCCCCCAAACATCTTACTAATGCCAGTTAGTCGGCATGTTTGGTCTTAAACTCCAAAAGAGTCAAAAATACGGCAGTTACACTCTTTCCAACACTCAAGCGTCAGAACGTCCACGCTTTTTAGAAATCATCATAATTTCCCGCCCCTTCGTACGCTTCATTCATTTAATGCAATTTGAAACCGTGTTGTCCTTTCGAATGTATGTTTTTTGAATACGCAAAGCTTTTTGGTTGCCTGTCAGTATACCTCCTTCATTTCACGACCTCTACAACTTATTCCCATTCCTCATTGTCCACTCTACTTCTTGTAAGTTATTCTCTTCTCCATTTCAACTCCCATTTCCTGTTTGTTTTTAGTTCAGCGTACTTCTTATACTGGCTAGGATGGCAAACATTTGAAAGCCCTTCTTTCTGCGGATCGCGTTTCTGCTTTTCAATGCCATTTTTCTATTCCTGACGACATCCATCTGTCACTCGTGGCAGAGAGTGTAGTTGACATGGAGAGGACCGATAAAAGTACAATCATCTTTCCTCTCCTATCAATCGTTGAGGGCGGAGTCCGTTTCCCCCTTCACCCATTTTTGAGGGCCGTCATTCGCCATTGGGGTCTAATCCCTTCTCAGCCTAACGTAAACTTTTACCGAATCATAATGGGAATTGTAGAATTAAACCGCCGTCTTAGGCTCAATCTTGGAATTCCTGTTATTCGGCATTGTTATGCCTTGGCCAAATCCTCTGGCCAGCAGGGACGCTACTTTCTTAGGGCTAAGGACACCGACCACCATTTGGTGACTATGCTTGCCAGCTCTGGCAAGCGTGTTGATGATGTCATGGTCGTTGTCCGAGGCAACTGGGAATTCGACGAGGGTGAAGATCGCCTAGATCTTGTGCCTAGGCAAAAAGGCGAACCAGGTGGCCGTATAGTCCCATTTTTTCACACATTTCTTATACGTTCATTCAGCTTTAATCCCATGTACTAATCATTTCAGTTTGTGCAGGTAATGATTTGATGAAAGTACTTCCTTCAGTCGACGACGTCGTACTTCAACAAGTCAAAACAGCGCTAGAATTTTTTGGCCGTCCAAACCTTCAAAAACAAGGGTGGGCCACCTATATATTGTTGCGATACGAACCTATGTACGCCACTTTTTTTGCTGCGGATCACATTTCAATTCTGAAGGGCGAACAATAGCTCACGGCACTTATTTTCCTGAATTACAAGAACCTTAGGGAAATTGGTGTCAGAGATTCGGATTTGGAGCAAGGCAAAGTCCGTGAGGAAGTCGCTGAACCAAACGAAGCCGATTTAGAAGAAGTTGACGCGGCTCTCAACTCGACTTTTGAAGAAGTCGGCCTTAACTCCCAGTCCACTTCAGGGCGGGTTGACATATCGTTGGACGACGACATTTTTACCGACTTAGGAGATCTTCCCGGCACAGAACTTGAAGATATGGCCGGTAAGTCGCTTGCACAGATGGCCAGGAAAAAGAATGCCGAGAAGATGGCGGCTCGAAGAAGGGCCGAGGTCGCCAAGTCTGAGCCCCCACCACCTATTCAAACTGACTCTCTTCCTCTGACTCCGGTTGAGGCTGTAATTTCTCCAACTATTGTTGAAGAAACAGAGCAAGCTATTGTGAAGAAGTCGCTATTAGCCAATCGGATAATCAGTTGGCCGAACAGATGGGGGATAAACGCCTCGCCGAGTTTAGGGCCGATCTTTTCGAAGAGTTAGTCGACAAACGGCCACGCGCGGATGAACCGCAGGATATCGTGGCGCCGTTTATTATCCAACCAAAAATAAAGAATACGCCGATTTCTTCTGACACATCGGCTTTAAAGGACCCCGCTAAGTGTGGCCTCATCGATATCCTTGCCAGTTAATAGGGTTGCGTTCCGTGCAGAGCTGGATATGGTATTGATAACGCCAGCTGCTCAGTCGGCAGTACTGGTATGTACACTTACTTGTATTTTCATCATTATTGTTATGCCAATTAACTTATGCGTGATTTGCTTCAGACAGCGAGCAGGATCGCAGAGATCGATCGCCGACATTATGACGCCATTAAGCAAATCGGCTCTCTCAAAGCCAAAATTGAAACCGAAAAGAATAAGGCTAAAGAGGCATTAGCCGAACTGGCAGTAGCATCTCTCAGGGCCGACTCTGAAGCCAAGAAGGCAGAGAAAGAGCGGGCAAGGGCCGATGGCGAGGATGAGAAGGCTAAACACTCAGATCTTCTCAAAGTTTCCGCCGAAGATAGAGCAAACACTAGTGAAGAGGCGCTAAAGTTAGCCAAGGAAGCGATTGCGAAGCTGGATGCAAATTTGGAAGAATCGAGAAAGGCGAAAGAAATTTCCGAAACCGAGGTTTCCAAAGCGTTCAATGCCGACGAGGTCACTACCTTGGAGAAATATGTGGAGGAAGTGCCTAAATTTGAGAATCGGGGATTCAAACATGGCTGGCTCAAAGCTCTAGCAGCCGCTAATGTGGTATTGGAGCAGCCAATTCCGTATGAGCAGCTAGAGGTTGAGCCGCTAGAGTCTGACCCTGAGGAATAAAGTGTAATTTTGTTTTTTGATTAGCGTTTTCTTGTATGTAATTTTTTGTAGATTTTTGTAAGGTAATTTTCATGAGTAAAATGATAACCGATTGTACTCAATTTGTTAATGAAAATCATATTTTTGCCTATTTTCCGTGTGCTAATTTTGAAAGTGCAATAGTTGTCAAATTGAATGTCAAAATAAACGCAGCTCAATTTGGCTATAAAATTGTATACATTTCCTGGCTAGCCTTTTAGCAAGGACAAGTTAACGCCGAATAACCTGTATACCTTGCAAGTTGCAACTGGTGAATAAATTATTCGGCTCGAAACTTAACATCTGGCCAAATGAGGTAATGTATTGTCATTCGGCTATATCATCAGATGCCAATTAGAGTGATGCCCTTGCCTCATTTGGGCATACCGTTACAACGCTGAATAACCTGTGTCCTTTGCAGGTTGTAACTTGAGAACAAAATATTCGGCTCAAAGCTTAACGTCTGGCCAAATGAGGTAACGTATTGTCATTTGGCTATATCATTATATGCCGATTATAGTGATGCCCTTTTGCAACTCGAGAACAAAATATTCGGCTCAAAGCTTAATGTCTGGCCAAATGAGGTAATGTATTGTCATTCGGCTATATCATCAGATGCCGATTATAGTGATGCCCTTGCCTTAGTTGGGCATACCGTTACAACGCCGAATAACCTGTGTAACTTGCGGGTCGCAACTTATGAATATTGTGATGGCCTTGCCCCATTTGGGCATAACGTTACTGCGCCGAGTATCACGTGTCCATTTGGAAATATTTCAGACCCTGCAAAAGACGCGGGCCTACTGTTAGGCGCATCGGAAGTGCTGCGTCCGTAATTAATGAACGAGGTGGTTAGTATTTAAGAAGCTGCGGGCACAAACGACGACGATCGATAATTGGTGGAAGAGCAGAAACGTGAGTTGGGCCATAGATGTCGCAGAGGCTGTTCTTCAATAGTAAAGGAGAAACAAGAAGTTTAGCTGAGTTAGACACTGAAATGTATCGTACTACGGGAAGCGAAGTGTAAAGAGCGGGGGATGTAACAACGAAGGGGGAGAGAGACGTCTCCCAATGAGAATAGGCGTAGCAACGGATGGGCTGCAACAACGAGGGGGATCAAGGAGTCATACTGACGGTCAGAGTGCTGCGCGAAGTGAGCTGAGCAGAGCTCCGCGCCCGTTAAGCTTTTCGATTTTCATTGGGAATAAACCGATGATTGAAGCAGATTTGATCGTCCGCGACCCAAATGTGGCGGTCGAGTTTGCTCGACAGATTTTTCCGCCTGAGGTCCAACAATCAATGGTTGGTCGTCCTGACTACGAAGTTTTTCGGGACGGCGTCCATGGAGCGGTGAGGGGTCTGTACACTTCTTATGAAATCGGCATGCGTCTTCGTGTTGTGCAAAGGGAGATAAAACAGAAAGACAACCGCATTCGAAGCCTAGAACAATGCGCAAAAAAGGCCGAGAACGAATTACAAAAGGCAAAAACCTCCGAAAAGCAGTCAGCCAGTCAAGTCAACCCGATCGTGGCCAAAAGGGTAAACCAGCGGCTCTTAGATCATGCCATTGCCGACTAAGATACGGCGAGCATTTTCGCAAGAGAAGCAATAAGAACGAAGGCCTACAATGAAGGTTTCTTTGACGGATGAAAATAGGTATCAAGAAGACGAAAGAAAAGTTAGCTGAGGACATCTACCGATGCGAAAATCGTGGGTTTAAGCATGGGTGGACTAAGGCTCTACAAGCGGCGGGTATTGACGCGGCATCACCTCTATATCAAAATTACAAGTTTCCTTTCGAGGCTTATGATACCGAGAAGACCGACGATGAAGAGGATACTGAATAAATTTATATGTCAATAAATTTATATTCGCATTGTACCAGTTTGTAGGTGGTCATGTATTGAGGTTTTATTTAATGCAATAAACAATTTCTATATTGTTCTAATTTTGATGTTTATTTTTGCTTGTGGTAATCGTACCCTAATCCATACTAGTTTCTATATTGTTGTCATACATTTGGTTCGGTGTTGGCCGATTGTGACATTCATGAAGGGCACTCTGAATTCGAAGGCTTATTCGGCCCAAACGTGTCATTTACGAATGGGGCTCCGAATTTAGATACTTTTTGTGTTGGCCAATCGTGATATCCACAAAGGGCACTCCGAATTTGGAGGCTTATTCAGCCCAAACGTGTCATTCACGGATGGGGCTCCGAATTCCGAATTCGGAGACTTTTTGTGTTGGCCAATCATAATATCCACGAAGAGCGCTCCGAATTCGAAGGCTTATTCGGCCCAAAATGTCATTTACAGATAGGGTCCGAATTCGGAGACTTTTTGTGTTGGCCAATCGTGATATCTACGAAGGGCGCTCTGAATTCGGAGGCTTATTCGGCCCAAACGTGTCATTCACAGATGGGGCTTCGAATTCCAAATTCAAAGACTTTTTGTGTTGGCCAATCGTGATATCCACGAAGGGCACTCTGAATTCGGAGGCTTATTCGGCCCAAACGTGTCATTCATGGATGGGGCTTTGAATTTCGAATTCGAAGACTTTTTGTGGCCAATCGTGATATCCACAAAGAGCGCTCCGAATTCGGAGGCTTATTCGGCCCAAACGTGTCATTCACTGATAGGGCTCCGAATTCGGAGACTTTTTGTGTTGGCCAATCGTGATATCCACGAAGGGCGCTCTGAATTCGGAGGCTTTTTTGTGACCAAACCATTATTCTCAAGACACGAAAGAAAAGACATTACATTGGAAAAATGAAAGATGTACACAGCGAAAATTCAAAACAAGCTATCATGCCGTACAAGTTTGCTTAATGATAAAATTTGCACAAATGTGTAGAATTCCAGGGACGTGACAAACTTCTTCCAGCTATGTCTTTGAGCTAATATGCCTCCGTTCCTGCGATTGAGTCAACTTGATAGAGGCCGTCCCAGTTGGAACCTAACTTTCCGTCAGCGGGATTCCTAGTAGCGGGAAGCACTTTCTTGAGGACCAATTCTCCAGGTGTATAACGACGCAGTTGTACGCGTTGATTATACGATTTAGTGAGTTGTTATTGATACCACGCCATGGAAGCAAGGGCACGGTCTCGGCGTTCTTCAATTAGAGTCAAGTCCAAGGCCAATATCATGTCATTACGACCCATGTCAAAAACCTTCGATTTCAAAGTGGGTAGGTCGATCTCCAGGGGGATGCTTGCCTAGGTTCTAAAGCATAAAGCGAACGGCGTTTTTCCTGTGAATCACCTTGGAGTAGTGCGATGAGCCCACAACACACTGGGTAGCTCTTCAACCCGTCTGCCTTTAGCTTTCTCCAACCTTTTCTTGATGCCATCCAGAATGACTTTGTTGGAGGCCTCTGCTTGGCCATTGCTTTGTGGATAAGCCGCCGTGAAAAAGTAGGGCCGAATACAGTACGTGTTGCATAATTCTCGGTAGACGCCACAATCAAACTGTGTGCCGTTGTTTGAAACAAGTGCTTTTGGTATGCCGAATCGAGTTATGATGTTTTTCCATATGAAACGCTTAACGTCGGTATCTCGAATATGTGTTAGTGCCTCTGCTTCAACCCATTTTGTGAAATAATTTGTCATGACAATCAGGAATCGCTTGTTCCCTAGAGCCCGTGGTAGTGTCCGACGATATCAAGTCCCCATTGAACGAACGGCCAAGGACTAGTGATAGAGTTTAACTCCTCGGCATGCAAATGAGTTAAAGGGGAAAACTTCTGGCATTGTTCACATTTCTTGACATAACATTCGGAATCTGTTCGCATGGTTGGCCAATAGTATCCCTGTGTTATGGCTCGATGGGCCAAAGAACGTCCGCCAGAATAGGCACCACAACTACCTTCATGTATTTCAGCCAAGAGTTCCTCGACTTTGTCCGGGTGAACACATTCTAAGTACGACCCAGAAAGGGATTTTTTGTAAAGCTTCCCCTGCGGATCCAAGTAGTATCGTAGGGCGTTGTTTCACAATTTGGGTGCTTCTTTCTTAACCATCGGGAGCTGCTCTAAGGATAGGAATGCAGCGATGGGATCCATCCAACTTGGACCTAGTTCAATGGTGTTGATCTAAACTGATTCAGAAGAGGTAATACTCGGCTCGGGACGAATCCTACTTCGATTATCCGTTTAATTTCTGAGTTGATAGCAGAGACTAGGCAAGCCAGGGCGTCCGCATGCGTGTTCTGATCCCGGGTTATTTGATTCAATTCATGATGATCGAATTTCGCGAACAAAGAATTTGTCATTTTCATGTAGGCTGCCATGCGGTCATTTTTGGTCGCATATTCCCCTTTCTACTGGTTGATGACTAGTTTCGAGTCACAAAAAACAAGCAGACGCCACGCACCGAGTTGAAGTGCATTCCGTAGGTCGGTTAACAATCCTTCGTATTCAGCCTCATTGTTTGACGCATCGAAGCTTAGTTTGACAGCCTGCTCGATTATTGCCCATTTGGGGGTCATGATTACTACGTCGGCTCCACTGCTATGTTAGTTGGATAACCCATTACAGTACATCTGCCACATGTCTCCAACATATATTCTCCAATTGGGCTTAGGTTGTACTTGATCAAACTTAAAGTCGGCGAGGGATCCCGTGAATTCAGCTACAAAGTCGGCGAGCACTTGCCCCTTGATGGAAGTTCTAGGCAGAAATTGTATATCATACTGGCCGAGTTCTAGAGCCCATTTCGAAACGCACCCCGATGCCTCGGTGCTGCGGAGCGCCGACTGGAGTGGATAGTCTGTTAGTACCCCAATGGTATGCCCTTGAAAATAATGCATCAGTTTTCTTGTAGCCATGACGAGAGCAAGGATGAGCTTTTCCAAAGGAAGATAACATTTTCGGCGTTAGCCATTGCTTTGCTCACAGAGTAAACTGGTCGCTATTTCCCAAGTTCTTCTCTTAACAATACGGCGCTGACCGCCCGGTCGGATACCGCCAGATATAAAATGAGCAGATCGCTTGCCGAAGGTGTTGCCAAGAGTGGTGCTGATCAAAGATAAGTCTTTAAGCCGTCCAAAGCGGCCTGGCACTCGGGAGTCCATTCAAAAGCTTTACCTTGCCGAAGTGTATGAAAGAATTGTCGACAACGATCTATGGAACGGCTAATGAACCTGTTGAGCGCGGTGGCCATTACCATCAGCTTCTGAACCTCTTTGACCGATCGAGGAAAGCCAAGTTCTAGAATTGCTGTAATTTGCTTCGGGTTGGCTTTGATTTCGCGGTGGTTAACGATGTAGCCAAAGAATTTGCCAGATTCAATGCTGAAAGCACACTTCGAGGCGTTCAGCTTCATTTCGTACTTTCGAAGAATGCTGAATGTCTCTGCCAAATCGACTAGATGGGTATGCTTTTCCTTGGATTTGACCACCATATTGTCGATGTATACTTCCATGGTACGGCCAAGTTGTTCCTTGAACATGGCAGTCACTAGTCTTTGGTAAGTTGCCCCCGCATTCTTTAGCCTAAAAGGCATGACCCTGTAGCAATAGGTTCCTCTTGGGGTGAGAAATGCAGTTTTTTCTTGGTCCTCCGGATGCATAGCAATTTGATGATAGCCTCTGTAGGCGTCCAAGAAACTCATGCGTGTAGACACCCCATTTTTTACCGTCCTCAAGACTTAGACGTCATCGCTTGTGCACTCGATGATTGTGTATGTTTGTGTTCACTTTGAACGCCTGAAGTCCTCGGCAGAATGCTTGTCTTTGAGCCTCTAAACCTTGTTCTTTCTGTGCCTTGTTTTGGACCAAAACTTGGTGCCTTGACCTCTTGGTGACCTGTCGGCCACCACCCAAGGCTGTCAGCCATGGGATGTTTTTGTTAGCCATGGATGTGGCCGGTCGGCCACCAGTGGTGGACGGTCGCCTATCAGTGGTGGCCAACGGCCACTAGTGCCTTTTTCCAAATATTTATTGACAGCTGTGCCAGCTGTTGCACACTGAGCTGCATCTCCATACACATGTATGGTTGTAACATGCCCGGGGGGTACCCGCGCGCGTTAAACAGTTCGGACTCCCGAGATCTCTTTGATCTCAAGTTTCACGAGTGCAATGTGAAACATAGATGAGAGTCCAGATTTTGAAACTTTTATTGAAAATCCATTTTATTGCAATTTTGTCAAAAATGGACTGCGTCATCAGAACTCAGAGTCGCCACCTAATATTTTGGGAAATTAGGAAACCCATGACTCGGTGCCAAAGGCCACTGTTCGTCGTAACCAAGGATGCTTGGCTCGGAACCTTAGGTATGAGAGGGGAAGGTCAATAATGAGCACCCCCGCTCACCCGATCAAAAGATCGGCCTCTACTAAACCATGATATGACTTTTATTTTCTTTATATGTTCATGTTCTGATTATTTTAGTAAACCCTAAAATTTACTATGTGAAGCATACAAGTATAGACTAGTTTGCTCAAATTGGAACAATTCAATTTCATGTTTGTTTTTCGAAAAGGGTTTGAATTTGCCACTTGACAAAGTGGGCTTAAAGTTTGTGAATTTGCCACTGCAAAGTGGGCTTAAAACGTACATTTATTGAATTATTCCAATTCAAACAACAAGCCTTCATCCACAGGCATTCATACAGTTATATTACTTAAGCAAATAGCCACATGGTAGGATGCTAAACATAATAAGAAAATCACACACAAATAAGATGCTAAAGCATAAAAACTCACAGATTGACCGACGTCCCTCGATCAACTACAAAACAAAGTTAGTAAAATATGCATGATCTTATATACAGAATCCTAATGCAATTCACTCATGAGATGCACTAAAGATTTGGCTTCTAGAATATGGCATGTGAAACATTGCAAAACAGGTGATAGCGCACAAAATCATGGGATAATCAATTGAAGCATAAAGATGCAAATTTAGCCAAATCTTATGCATGGAGCATGGATGTAAAGCAGGGATATGCATGACATGTCAAGATATATACATACACACAGTTAGGGAAAACCATGAAAGAATGGGATAGAAAGAAGCGGGGTGAGGGATTATTACAATACCCGAATTATTACAGACCCGATGAGAGAGAAAAGGGATGAAAAATAAAATCCTCACAAACACTCAAAAAAAAAAGCAAAATAAAATAAAATAAAATAAAATCTTCCAACATCTAGCAGACTTGCACACCTCAGCCCATGTACTCAATTCATCCCTATGATTGATATTATGCTGCCAATGGACTTGGCTTGGCTGCCCTTCACTTCCAAGTGTAGTTTTTCCATCCCAAGCCCATTAACCATAAACAGCTGCAAACAACAACAAACAAGGCCAAGAAGAAAAATTGTGCAGATGACCAACAAAGGAGGAGCTGCTGTTCTGTGAATTGAGAGAGAGAGAGAGAGAGAGAGAATTGGGTGTCTCTAGAGAGAGAAAAGTTGGTGGTCTCCCTCCCTCTTTTTCTTACCCGTGTGTGCCTCCTAGAGAGAGAAGAAAGAGAACTAGTGCATGTGTTTCAAAACCGTGTGTGTGAGTCCCAGGTGCATGCATGTGTGAGTGTTGTAGTGTGCTGCTGTGTGTGGGTGTTATGCATCTGTGGGCCGAGAGTGTGTGAGAGGTGGGTTGTGCATGGGAGTGTGATAGAGAGAGAAGGGAGAGAGCTGGGTTGGTCTGCCGTGTAGGTGATGGCCGTGGTGAGGTGAGTGCAGTGATGGCCGTGGGTGTGGTGAGCTGTGGTGTGTGTATGGTGCCTGTCTATCCTCCCTCCATGGCCTGTGTGTCCGTGTGTGTGTGTTTTAGGATGTGCGAGTGCATGTGGGTGAGAGGGAGAAGAGAGAGAGCTGGGTTGGTCTGCCGTGTAGGTGATGGCCGTGGTGAGGTGAGTGCAGTGATGACCGTGGGTGTGGTGAGCTGTGGTGTGTGTATGGTGCCTGTCTATCCTCCCTCCATGGCCTGTGTGTCCGTGTGTGTGTGTTTTAGGATGTGCGAGTGCATGTGGGTGAGAGGGAGAAGAGAGAGCCGAGAGGGAGAGTAGAAATGCTTGGCTTTTATGGTGTGGTGGTGTGGATCATGGTGTCTATGCATGCTGTGTGTGTGTGTGCATGTGTCATGCATGGGTGGCCACGGTGGTGGTGGTGTTGTGTGTGCTATGTTCTGCTGTGTAAAACCAAATGGGTGTGTGCTCCTCCCTCTCTCCCTCCTAAAACCGTGTCTGTCATCCTCTCTTCATCAGTGAGTGTGTCTTCAATTTAGAGAGAGAGAGTGTGTTGTGGTGTTGTGTGGTGTGGCTGGTTTGTGTGCATCTCCTCTCTCATGTGTGCTGTCTCTCCATGGTCTCTCCCCCAATGGGTGTGTTCATGGCTGCTGGGTCTTGTGAGAGAAGAGAGAGAGTTCACCCCCCTTGAGAGAGAGCAATCCCGAGAGGGAGAGTAGTTGGTCTCCTCTTTTCTGTGTGCATGTGATCCTTCTCCCTGTGTAGTGTTGAGAGTGGAATGTTAAAGAGAGAAGAGAGAGGTTGATGCCGTGGGTCCTCTCCTTTTCCAAAACCAATGCCAGCCGATAGAGACCAAGATTCGTGTCTTATCCCCCTTATTTTTTATTTCCCCACTTTCTCTAAAATCATTTCCCACCGAAAAAACTGTCCCCTTTTTTTTTCTTCTTTTTCACCTACTCCCTTCCCTCTTTTATGCTTTCCACCGAACCCACTCTGTCTTTTTTTTTTTGTTTTTTTTTGTTTTTTTTTTTTGGTTTAAAATCACCCCACTATTTTTTTTCTTTTCTTTTTCTTTTTTATTTTATTTTCTATTTGTATTATTTTTTTTTCTTTTTATCATTTTCTTTTGTTTATAAAATATTTATCAATTTATATAAAATACACCTAAAACAAATATACACACACATAAATAAAATTATAAAATACTACAAATTACCAAAATATTAGTGATGCCTTTTTCTGGTGAGGATGGTCAAAATAAAATGCCCAAGTCTTAGGGCCGGTCAAAATGGGGTGTCTACAATGGTGAGATGTTTCTAAGCTCAAGGGGTTATTTTTCTATAAATAGGGGGGTTCCTCCCCCATTTTGGAAGGTTAGAAAAATCAGAGCAAAAATATCTCTCTCTATCTAGAATTCTCTCTTTCTCTCTCTCTCTCTTAATATTTTGTAAACATTTGCTCATAAGTCCTTAGCTTTTGCATACCAACCCTTAACCAAATACTCTCACCTTTGGACTAAGATTACTTGGAGTCTTATTTGAGCTCTAGAAGGTGGTTTGAGCTTGGATTATTGGCTATTTTGTGCTTGGCTTCAAAGGTATAGCACTTACCTTGTTTAAGCTTATTTTATATCTTTGTTTTGCCATCTTTTCCAACTATTCTTGGGCTGATTTTGAACTGTCAAATACTCTATTTTTGTGACTTAAAAGTGGTGGTTTGAGGTCTCTTTGAGTTAGGGGGTGGTCCACCCTTCTTGCTCCTTTGTTTGTTAAGTTTTTGTACCATTTTCATCACTTTTAAATCAACTTTTTTGGGCTTTTTAACCACTGAATTTCAGAGGTTTTTTAGTGGTAAAAACCTTGTTTTGAAGTCCAAAATTGAAGGGATTAGCCTCCCCTCCTTGTGTCATGTTTGCATGCCCAGTTAGCCTCACATGTTAGCTTATTATTTTAGCTTTTTGTGGCTTAAGTCCAGCATGTTTTAAGCTCTGCTTTGACCTATTTTGGCTCTGTTTTAGGTTGGTTAATTCATTTGAGCCTTGTATTGTATAGTTGTAGTGTTAATCTCCTTCACTAGCTTGATGTTTTAATGCTTTAATCATCATTGTTTTGAGTTAATAGCATGCTTTAGTGTTGTTTTGCACTTCATTTCAGTACTTAAAATCTTTGCAGTCTCCCTCCATTGTTCACTCTTTTGTTTGCTTTGAAAGTAGTCTTAAACCACTTGTTTGCCTAAGTGTGAAATGGAGGTGCTACACCTAATGGTTTAATCCCTTAGGGGGTTCATTACTAACAGTGTAATGCCTCTTTCATGCCCAAAACAACTTGCTGTTTGAGCCATCTTTCTATTAGAGGACACTCACTAATGGACAAATCAATTAAAGAATGGTTTTGGTAATTAAAATGAGTAATTAGATAAGTAAAAGAGGCAAGATAAGCATCTTTTGTGTTGCATTGCATGTTGTAGACACCCCATTTTTGACCGACCTTAAGACTCAGACGTCATCGATTGAGCGCTCGGTGATTGCGCATGTTGTGCTCGTTCTGAGGTTACAGAGTCTCGGCTGAGAGCCTTGCCTCCGAACTTCGGGACTCTTTTGTGCTTTGCCTCGATTTGCGAACCAGGTTCTGTTTTCTCTTCCCGAAGGGAGGGAGAGGTCTCGTAGACCGTCTCTCAGTAGCCGTAGGCTACTTTTCATGGTCGAAGACCACTGTTCCCGTTTGGAGACCAGTTTCTGATTTTCGGAGTCGTCGGCCGTGCGCCTCGGTTCGGGACTGCTTAACTTTCTCCGTTTGCTCCGGTTTTTGGCACACACCTTGTTTCCTCTCTCTAGAGGGACACTGTGGCCAGGGAGACCGCCTTCGTGGTCGCACGCCACTTTCGATGCTTAACAGTCAGTTTTCGAGGCACCCGACTACGCGTTTTGGCCCCCGAACCCTCGTTTTGCATCCGTCTTGGTTCATTTTTGGCATGGACCCTATTTTCATTGTTTGGAAGGTGGTACTAGGGTGGGAGACCACCTTTTCTTCTTGGAGACCACATTTTCTCCCGCCAACCGTTTTTCTTGTCAGGAAGCTAGTCTCCTTGGTCTTTGAGCCACTTTTGCAGGTCTCCCACCATACCATAAGCTTGAATTCAATGTGAAGACCACCCTGGGAGGCTGTCGACCAGCTTTTGAGACTTGACCCTTTTGAACCTGGTCGGCCGACCACCTGACCCTTTTGAACCTGGTTGGCCAGCTCTCACATTTTCTGTCTCAGTGAGTTGGTTCCAGCTGTGCCAGCTGGAAGGCACAGAATGGATCCTCCATACACGTGTATGGATTATCTTCAAACTTGGTTTTTAGCTTCTTTGAGAAGCTAAGGGCTTGTATCTCTATAAGAGAGGCCCCCTCTTTCATTTGTAAAGGTTCAGATTTTGTTTGAAGGCATACCACACATCTCTCCATATATCTCTACACTTTGGCTCAAAAGTTGCTTGGTTCTTGGCCTATTGCACACCACCTCATTGCCTAACACCTCCAACACCAACCTAAGCATCTTGGAGGCCATTTTCAGAGGTTGAAGGGTTGCATTTTTGGTCCAGAAGTTGCTGGAGTTCTTGAGCTTCAAGGGTAACACACTATTCCCTCTTTTGAGCATTATTTTGATCCTTATCTTAGCTATATTTGCAAGCATATTTGAGCTTTGTCATCAACTGAAAAAAGTCTTATTTTGAGGTCCTTAACATGTTTGTTTAAGATCATTTTTCTGTTGGGGGTCATCTACCCCCTCGCATGCTTCATTTTGCCTTATTTTGAGCCATGCATTAGGGCCTTTGCATTGACCTTTGTTTGGCCTTCTAGCCACTGAAATCCAACGGATTTTCAGTGGCTAGCATGCTGTTTTGAGTGCCAAAATGAGAGAGGGGTGACCCTCTCTCCCCTTGTTTTGTTTCCCAGCATATTTGGCCTAACAAAGGAGCCTATGTTTGCATGCTTCCAAGGCTTGTTTCAGGCCCTTTTCAGTGACTTTTAGGGCCTGCATAAGCTCTTTCCAGACCTGGTTTTGTCACATTGGGTGTCCCTCTTGCATGTGTAGAACAACCCTCTTCATGGCCTATCAAAGTAGCACTTCATTCTTGCATGTGTTGGTCAGGTTTCAGTGGGTTTTTGGGCTTCATTTGATATTCCATGATTCTATTTTTGACTGGTTTGGTGGCCTCTCATGTGCTTCATATGGTTGTAGTGTAAATCATGGTTCACTAGCTTGTATTGCATGATGTTTTGGCCCCCTTTCCTAGCATATTTTGGCCATGATCCAAACTAATTTTATTTATATTTTGGGCTGCCTTAGCTCTGTTTGAAGTGTTTTGGGTCATGCATGCATTGTTGTATATGGTCATAGTTCAATTAAGCTCACTAGTTTTGCATATCGGGTCCATTAGCATGCGTTGTTTGGGCCCTTGACATGTTTTGGCATCATTGAAAAGGGTATTTCAAAGCATATAAGGTTGTCATATTCTCATGTTTTCCACTCTTTAAATGTGTTTGAGGGTTGTGCTTGTATGCCTCATTTATGGACCATTGCATGAGCTTCATTTTCGTGCATTTTGAGCCATCATTTTAGACCATTTTCCCACTATCTTGGACCTGCATAGGGACTATTTGGGGCTGGTTGGGTCATTTTAGCGTTGCTTTGTGTACCTCTAGTGTAATGCACTTCACTAGTTTCGGCATCCGGGCCATCTAGCATGCATTGTGTGAGGTGTTTACATGATACGGGACCATCTTGCATGTCATTTCAGAGCTGGAAAATGTGTGATTGTATGCCATATTTCATCCCTTGCCATGCTTTGGTAGAGTTGCATTTGGTGCCTTAGGTTTGGTCCCTTGCATTTGTGCATGTTTGCATGTGTTTTTGTTGCCTAATTTCATCATGTTAAGGCCACTGATTTGGGTGTGGCTAAGGCTCACCTATCTTGGTTTAAGTCCATCTTGCATTGTATATGCCATTTAGTCCATGTTGTTGCATGATTGACCATTGCATTGTGTATGCCTTGATCATTTCATTGTTAGTCTCCACGTGTGCATTGCGTATGCCATATAGTTCTCATATGCATTGAGTATGCCATTGATTATTTCATAGCATTGTGTATGCTAGTAGCATGTTTGCATCATTTAGTGGCATTATGTTTAGGTTATATATTAGAGTTGCATTCATGCATGCCATGTATATTGCATTGTGTTTGGAATAGGGTTTAGTCCAAACATGAGAAACAAGGGATGTTTCGTACTCCAAGTGACGAAACCTGCCTCGATTCTCGGTCGCCGACACTCCGAATTACCCATGATGGAGTTTAGGCCTTGTTGTGTTTATATGTGCATTCATTTTACATAGAGTCGTACAATCCGACTCCTCGGTCATCATGCATCGAGATGCGTGATTGGTGGCACGAGGATCGAGGACTACACTTCCTGGAGCTTGTGCAATGATGGGGAGAGTGGTCATGCACACATATGTTGAAAATACTTTGCCATGCCCCTTTCTCGCTCTCTGTTGCAACAAACCGGAAACCAGCAGCAAAAACTGGTCAGCAGCCTTCTGGAGCTTAGTATAGTGTTCTGGGACCAGTTGCAAATAGAGGCAAATCGGGGCATCGCGATGGATTTCCCGACAAGGCGACTTGAGCATGCATGAATCCCTATCATTCGGAATAGAGCTGAGGCAGTCCATTTTATTTAATTTGCATGCTAGTTTCCTTGCTTACTTAGTTAATTCGTTAATTAATTAATGTTGTGTAATAATTAGTTTAATTAGCTTAGATTAGCTAGTTTATTCTGTACTATTCATTCGGACCCTCCGAGAAGGGCAATGTTATAATAAGTGTGCGTGTGTGTGATGCATGTCTTCCAACCCCACGTCTTTCTCTCTTTTATTTACCAGCTTATGATGGTTAGTTTTAGGGCATGTTTCAATTAGCATCTATATGTTCGCATGCTTGCATTCATTCATCTGTATTGCATGCATCGGGCTCGGCGCATCATACTAACTGCATTGTATTTCAATTCCGAGTTAAATATGCGTATCAGTTGTTGCATTTCATATGCCATTTTTAGCCGAGCCTATCTTAGTTGCATTTTTGCATGTGTTGCATTAGGCATTTCAGCATAGTTAGGATTCATGCATGATTTCTAATTAGCTTCTTTCTTTGGCTTGGAGTACTCGATAAGTGTTTATGCTTTAGCATCCTTGCATGCGTGTGAGTGACTGCCATGATAGCATGCTTACCATGAGGCTATGTGCTTACGTGATATAACTGCCTGAATGCTTGTGGGTGAAGGTTGGGTTACTTGAATTGGAATAATTCGTCGAAACCCGCGTTTTAGCCTACTTGCGAGTAGCAAACTTCAATCCATTTTCAAAATAAACGGATATGTGATGCTTTGTTCCAAATTAGGCAATCCATTCTATACTTGTATGTTGTGTGCATCACATAGTAATTCTAGACTAATAACCGGAATAAGAGCACATAATGTTTTCAAAACTCGATATCATGGTTAGTAGAGGCCGATCTTTGATCAGGCGAGCGGGGGTGCTCACGAAGTGACCTTCCCTAATCGTACCCAAGTTCCTGAGCCGAGGTAACTTTGGTGATGACGGACACATGGCCTTAGGCACGAGTCAGGGTTTCCTAAATTCCCCCAAAATAAAATATTTAGGTGGCGACTCTGTATCTGGCAAAGCAGCCCATGTTTGGCACTTCTTTCTAAAAATCAGTTTTTCAAAACGATTTGCCGGATTTGAACTCTTTGATGATTCATCGGTCTTGCATTACACTCTGCGAGATTAGATACAGGACCATAACATTGAGTCTGAACTGTAGTAAGCCCAATGAACGAAACGGGATTCCCTACCGGGACGTTCGGGGACGTCTACACATGTGTTTGAATCAGACATTAATTTGAACATGAGGAAAATAGGACATTTCATACTCAAAAGTGATGAAATGTGCCCCTTTCCTTAGTCACCATTACCCTTTGATCATGCATGATAGGGTGGTGGTCTTTTTGAGTCTTGTTTTGCACTCATTAAACTTGTACAAATTTGGTTCTTTGGCTATCATGCATGGAAATTTCTTGATTGATGGTTTGAGAGCCAAGAGTTTCACTCCTTTGAGTTTGTTTGATGATAAGGAGTGTAAACAGTACACACAAACCTGTGAAAATACACTGTTTGACCTGTCTGCTCTCTGTTGTAGCAAAAAGAGGAGTTCATGTCATCAGTGGCCGACCGGCCACCACCAGTAGCTGACCAGCCACCATTGGTAGCCGACCGGCCACCATTGGTAGCCGACAGGCTCCCTGTCGGCCACCAATGAAATTTGCACAGTGTGTTCCTGAGGTGGAGCAGAAGTGTTCTGGAAGTTGGCAGAATTTTTGGTGTTTAAATGTGCAAACAAAGGCTCGCAACAGCAAAATGGTGGCTTTTTGAGTGGAGGAACTGAGCATGCATGCATCCCTCGTTTCCCGAGGCCGTTTAATTAACTTGTCTAGTTAATTAGTTAATTAATTCGTGTTGTAATTAATTAGTTTAGTTGTTTTGTAATTAATTAGTTAAGTACCTAGCTAGTTAGTTTATTTGTAATATTCAATTAGCTTAGAATAGTTAACTAGTCTCAAGTGTTTGTAATAGTTAGCTTAATTAATGTAGCTAGTTAGTTGGCTCTTATTCATTCGGACCCTCATTCGCGAGGGCATAATGTTGTAATAACTGTGTGTGCATGTGTGTATGTCTTTCAACCCCACATCTTTCTCCCTTTTATTTAATCATTTTCGATGTTTAGCTTAGGGACATTTTCAATTAGCATACCTTATGCTTACATGTTTACATCCATTCATTTGTCTTGCATACACCGAGGCTCAACGCATCATTCAAACTACATTGCACTTTCAATACTTCTTTGAATACGTGTTTTAATCGCATGTTGTTCAAATTGATTCATATGCCATATAGTAGCCGAGCCTATTAATTGCATATTGCATGTGTTGCATTAGACACTTAACATAGTTAGGATCATGCATTTTTCTAACTAGTTTCTGTTTTGGCTTGGAGTACTCGGTAAGTTTTTATGCTTTAGCATACTTGCATGAGTGTGATTGCCATATTGCTATGATTAGCATGCTTGCCATGAGACTATGTGCTTATTTGATAAACTGCATGAATGCCTGTGGATGAAGGCTTGTTGTTTGAATTGGAACGATTCAACGATTGTGAGTTTTAAGTCACTTCGTTGACTGGCAAATCATGTTTTAAGCTCACTATATTTGGTGGCAAATTCACAATCTTTAAGCCCACTTGAGGTGGCAAATTCAAACCATTTTCGCAAACAAACATGAGTTGAGTTGTTCCAAATTGAGCAAACTAGTCTATACTTGCTTGTGCGCATCACATAGTAATGTTAGCTAATAACCGGAACAAGAACGCATAATATTTATAAAACGCATATCGTGATCAGTAGAGGCCGATCTTTGATCGGGTGAGCGGGGGTACTCATTTCATAACCTTCCCCCCTCATACCAAGTTCCCGAGCCGAGGCAACTTTGGTGATGACGGACATGTGGCCTTGGCACGAGTCAGGGTTTCCTAAATTTTCCCAAAACAAAATATTTAGGTGGCGATTTTGTATCTGTCAAAGCAGTCCAATTTTGGCATTATTTGATTTAAAATAGATTTTCCAAAAAGGTTTGCCGGATTTAGACTCTTTGGTGTTTATCAGTTTCACATTACACCTTGTGAGACTAGATTCAGAACTGCGGGAGTCCGAACTGTGAGGCCTTCTTTTCAAACCCCTTTTCGAAAGACGAGGCTCGGAAAAAGGCGAGTCAACAATGCGTTGATAATGTACCGTTGCATCTACAAGTTGGTCTATTCTGGGGAGGGGAAAATAGTCCTTGGGAGAAGCTTTGTTTAAGTCCGTGAAATCCACACAAACACGCCAAGATCCATTCTTCTTTTTTACAACCACGGTATTGGATAGCCATGTAGGATAAGTTACTTCGCGAATTTCCACGGCATCAAGTAATCTATCAACTTCTTCAACAACGGCCGAAGTATACTCTGCGGTTGACCGCCGAATTCTCTGAATAATTGGCTTACATTTTGGATCAGCGTTTAAGCGGTGCTGGGCCACAAACGGATCCACTCCTGGCATCTCATATGGTGACCATGCAAACACATCGAGGTTTCCGAGTAAGAAGGATATAAGCTCTTGCCTTTCAACTTCGTTTAGGGAAGTGCCGATCATGAAGAACTTGTCAAGATTCCCGTTAATTTCAACCCGATCCAAGGCTTCGATTGCCTTTTCTCATGGGGTCTTCCCAATGTCCTCAAGGCTCTCCTGATCCGGTACCTTAATTGAATTCACTTCCAGCTCTTTTGGTCTCTTTGCAGCAAGAAGATAGCATGCCTGTGCCAATTTCTAAGAACCTTGAATTTGTTCGATACCATACTCAATCAGAAAACAAAGTAGTTGATGGTAGGTGCTCGGCACGGCTTGCATGGCATGCAACCAAGTTCTTCCCATGATGAGATTGTATGGTGAAGGAAGTTTGACAACTAGAAATTCTACATCTACTAATCTAGTGCCCGCCCGAACTGGTAGTGTTATTTTTCCCAAAGGATACTCCGAGTTAGCATTGAAGCCGAATAATGAATAATCGGCTGGGGACAGATCCAAGTCAGTGAAGCCGAGTTTAACAAAAGTTTTGTAATACATTACTTCCAAAGTACTTCCTTGATCAATGAGGACACGTTCAATGGTGAATCTGTTCACGCGTAGCTCGATGACGAGGGGATCAGTGTGGGGGAGAGTTACTCCAACTAAGTCAGTGTCATCGAAGCTAATCCTCCCAATTTCATGGGGCCGTTTCACTAGCGTGATTGGCCTATGTGGGCTAGTCTACAACTGAATTGTATGCACCTCGGATGATGTCGGCAAGCTGTATATCATATGAATTACACCAAGTGGAGGTGAATCCTGCCGTAAGGCTACTGTGTTCGATGAATTATTCTTCCGGACGTGTTGCACCAGCAGACCGTCTTGCACTAGCTCCTCCAGGTGATCTTTCAGTGCATAACAACTGTCGGTGTCATGACCGTGGTCTTTGTGATACTCACACCGTTTATCCCGTCTCCATGTATCGGGAGGTCCCATCATCTTGGGTAGCCACTTAAAGAACGGAAGGTGTTGAACTTTCAAAAAAATCTTATTGATCAGCTCTGTTAACTCCGTGTATTTCTTGTCTGAGCGCCTTGTGCGCCTGCTATCCACTTGATATTGTTCATTCGCTCGATGTGAACATTGATCATTTAATTGGTGTGAATCACGCCTTTTGTCTCATTTAGCCCGATTCCGCGGCTCGGGGCCCCTTGATTGCACGACGCTTATCGGCTGAACGATTCCCGACAGAGCCGTCTCGATGGCTTTCTGCTCGGCTTTGACCCGCAGGGCATCGTCTTCCACTTTACAATACTCCTCAACTTTCTTCATTAATGCCCAGACTGTTTTGGGGGGCCGTCTGGTCAATGAACTGTGGAGGGGACTATCAAGATGCAATCCCATCTTAAAGGTGGTGATGGCCATGGAGTCATTGCAGGCATCATCTACCAGATTAAAGCATTCCCACTAGTATGCCGAATATTCACGAAGGGTTTCTTCTGGTTTAATTTGCATCGCCTAGAGAGAATCAACTTGCTTTGGCTGGATCTCATTAGTGACGAATCTTGCCCTGAAGGACTTTTGGAGTTGGTGGAAGCTCTTAATCGATGTCGACTCTAGTTTATAATACCATCTGACGATCAGTGGTCCCAAACTGCTTGGAAATATTCGACACATTAGGGCTTCATCGTCAACATGAAGTGTCATTGCTTGCTTATAATGACGAATGTGATCAGTGGGGTTCGATTTTCCGTCATACAGGGTGAACAACGGTGCTTTGAACTTTTTGGATAGCACTACCCTTGCAATTCGTCGCACAAAGGGGTCATGCTTATCTTCCTCATCCGAATCATCACTCCTCCCTTGCTTATGCCGTACATACGGACTTCCTTCAGAGGAGCTGGATACGTCAACTCGTCCTTTCTTTCTAGGTTCCGAGGATGGTCAGTCAGAATCACTGTCACTATCGTGTTTTCGAAGTCGACGTCGTCGACCATCCTTCTTTCCCGAAGGTCGACCCCGATCTTGGCATGCGACTTGCTGGGATTTCGCCTCCTCCAAGGCCAAATCCTAGCGCAAGCACTCGTTCTCAGCTATCATGTTCTCCAACCGCTGTTCATTTTGCTTTGCTTGATCCATAATCATCTGCATTGTCTCATGCACTAATGTTGAGGGTGAGGTCTGAGCTACTAAATCAAAGTTCAAGGCCCGTCATGCGGCGATATTCTCCGGTCCAAGCATGTTTCTTGGAGTGAAGTCGTCTCTTGGCGTAATTTCATCAGCGACTATCGGAGGATCTTCTGTTACGCCTGCCATGGATGTGCTTGAGTATTCCCACAGACGGCGCCAATTGTAGAGAACTGGTTTGGAAATACTCTTGGATCTTGTAGGACGTTCCTGATCCTCTGATTGCCACCTGAAAAAAGATGAACACTCCGGTCGGGGGTACCGAAATTAGCACTCTGACGGACAAGTTAGTATATGCTCTCTAATTAGCTTCTATCTCAAGTTTGTTTTATCTATTCTCACATACCTCTCTTTGGTTGATGTTCGTCTTATTTATACTCGTCTCTGGTCACAAGGGTCCGGCCCACTTTTAACCCAGCGCACAACTGCTCACTCGGCCTTTCTGTCGTGTGCTTATTTCCATTCGGCTTCTTGTACGGCTGATTCTATGGCCGATTTAAATATTTGGCTTCAGGACCCCCCAGAACAAGCCGTATAGTATTTGTCCTGATTTCCTTCAAATATATTTGGCTTTCTTAAATATAAATTTATTCGGCTCATCAAATATATTTGGCTTTCCTAAATATAAATATTGTACTCATCAAAATTCATGGCCCAAAAAAAAAAAATAAAGTAACTTAAATTAAAAGCTTGAAATATAAGAACTTGTTTTTTTTCTCTCTCTTCTTTGTTTTCTTTCTCTTTTTCTTCGAAAATTACTTTTAAAAAAATAGATATTTGCATAAAGCATCAAGGTTTTTCAACACTTTTCTTTTCTTGTG
The DNA here is from genome assembly GCA_030407325.1 of Camellia japonica. NCBI lineage: Eukaryota > Viridiplantae > Streptophyta > Magnoliopsida > Ericales > Theaceae > Camellia > Camellia japonica. The sequence goes on along the minus strand of JAPPVO010000016.1, from coordinate 89,544,648 downwards.
TTTTCTTTGCTATCGATTTTTGTTTGATAAGAAGCGAATAGAGAGAGAAAATTGCATCGTGCAGTAAGCCATCACGGCCCAGCAAGGGAACACCCCTTGCCTCCTTCAAATCTAATTTATTTCTAGGTTCTAAGTTTCTCTCTCTCTCTCTCTCTCTCTCTCTCCTCTCACTCTCTCTGCAATTTCATGAAATCATATTAAAAAATTAGGTTAAATTTATTTTATCCACTTACGATTTGGGGCTGGAACACTTTATCCCTATGGTTTAAATATAATGAAAAAATCCTTATGTGATTTTGGACTAAAGTGTTACTGTTAGTTTTTCCATCAAACTAATATAAGGTTTGTTTGGAAGGATGGGAGAGCGAATTGGACTTCATATCGAATCTACCATAGTTGAGAATTTGTAGACTGGATTAGGAGCTCTACCAAACTATGAATCCAATGGAGGCATGTGTTTTAGAAATGGTGGGATTGAAATCTCATGGGATTAAGTTATAAAATGACTCATTTGTCTTCGACGTATTTGATTTCATTATGTATTATATTTAGTAAATAAAATAAAGGGGATTTTTTAAGTGTCCCTAGTATTAAAATTTTATAACATAAAGGATATCCAATATTTTCATAATGTCTAAGATCCCTCAACAACAATTTGGAGAAAATTCAATCTAGAGAATTTCTCTAGACTTCCCAGAGAAATTCTCTCTTTGGACTTCTCACTCTCCAAAATCCCACAGTGTGAAAATTCATATACTGATCATAGCCAGAGAATATTCACAAAATTACAAACAGTGAGAGAAATTCTATCTGCTTCTTCAAATCACACCATGGGTGAGCACTTCTATTTCAAGCCAAAACACACACAATCTGTGGTAGCGTTTAGTACAATTTTCTAAATATAATTTGATAATAGAGTTGTATTTAGAGTTTGTGAGTTTTGGAATTATAATTTAAGTGTAGAAAATTTGTTTGGTTATGAGTTTTGAAAAGAGTTTTGAGTTTAGTGTTAAATTGAGTTTTTAATGTTTGATGTGACATGTAAAATAAGAAAATTTGTTTGGTTATGAGTTTTGTAAAGAGTTTTCAAACCTTAATTCAAATTGTTATAACTCGTAACCAAACACACTACTCAAAATTCTATTGAAAATTCTGATTAACACTCATAAGAAAACTCTTTTTAAAATTCAATTAAAAAATAATTATTAACATAAAATAATATTAATCAATTTTTTAATTGAAAATATTAGAAAGGAAATAATTTTTTTTTTCAAAATAAATATTCAATTGCTGATTTAAAATAACTTTTGATTGTATATTTGCTCGAATTTTTTTTTAATATTTTTCAGTTAAAATATTTTTATATTGTAATTATAACTGTCACAAATTATTTGCTATTTATTGTATTGTTATTTTCAAATAAATGGCCAAAAAATTTATCAGGTATTATCTATGTGGGAGTCAGAAAAAAAAAATAAAAATATCATTTTGTTAGCATCTACGCAGTTTACCACACACAATTCAATTTTATTCGAATTTTTTTATTTGCTGATTTTCATCAATTCCGTGGGAAATGCATCCTTCATGTACTTTCGTCATTTATATTATCTGTTCAACCACAAACTTTTATATCAGAGGCTGAACAATCAACAACCTCACCATCTTCATAATTTATGAAAGAGTTACCAATTTCTTTCTTGATGTCTTCTCTTCTTCGTTTTCTGTTGGCAATTGCCATAAAAATAAAAAAATAAAAAAATAAAAAAATCATTGTAGCAGTCAATCGGCCGGACATCTAGGAGGATGTCCGGGGGGACGACCAGGTAGACTCAAAAATTTAAAAACTGTACGAAAATGTGAGAGCTTTGGCTTGGAAGGAGCTCTGCCAAACATGAAACAGAAATGTGTTTTGAAATGTATGGTGAAATTAATTTTTGAAAACCCCATCTAAACGCTATGTTCATGTGAAGGGGTGGAATTGTGATTGGAAAACTTTACCAAACACAATCGTATTTTTTGTTTTTGGTTTTTCATTGATTGTATGTATATATGTAAATATTTATACTTTGACAAACTGAACTGGAAAGTAAATCGTTAAATGTTTTTGTATTATATTAACAAAAATACAAGGCTCAAATTTTTGGATATATATGTATATAAAAGAATAAATATGAATATGGGTTTCTATTGGACACCTTCTTAGCTTTTAGGTTTTCTCTACTGGGTATTTTTGTTACCTGTCAACACGTGTGAAAACTATGAAGTGCAAGTCGGTACAGAGAAAATTCATACAGTCTAGAGAAAATTACACATGATAGAAAAAATTAAACATGGCAGAGGGAATGCCAGAGAAATTCTTTGTATTTCAGTCTAGAGATTTTCTCTGGATTTTCAGAGAATTTTTGTGAATTTTCTCTAAATTTCAAGTGAACCATAAAGCATAAAGTTTGTTTGGTTGCCAAGAAAAATAACTTGTTCAATATAAAAACACATAAAAAGCACAACATAAAAGTTCAGAAAAATTTATAATAATTATAATTTTCTCTGAATTGTAATAACAAGCTTTTCTCTCTTTCTCTCTCTCTCTCCCTACCTAAGGACGAGGTGAGATTTTTTAGTACCCTTTCTCTCTCTCTCTGCATATGCAGTAACCATGTTGATTCTACAGGCCCACAATTGTTTCTCTGTTTGCAAACACATGAGAGAGAAATTTGAAGTTTACTTCAGAAAAAGAAAAAAAAAAAACAAAACAAAACAGGAATCAATCTGCCAGAATAACACAGCTCCTAATATAATCAAAGAACCTTTGATAAAGAAAATTCACGTCCTTCAGTATTACTCTTTTTGCTCAAGTAACCACTATGTAAAATTCAATCTTGGAACCAGAGGAAGTGAAATTCCTCGAAAGATTAATAATTAAAAAAAACAAATCTATGTCAACGTAATGACCATCTACATAAATGGAAAAATAAATAATAGCATGTTACTAGGAAAACAAGAAAAGCTTCATAATACAAGGTTTTAAAGTACTCCCGAATATAGTGTACAAGCAAAACAACAAACACACATCCAAAATATGTACAGAATTCAACAGGAATATGAAAAGATTCTGTGATTTCATTAAACAAGAATTAGTTCCCCTAAATAATTCTGTCACCAGAAATTGCGAAGGACCGTATAAGCAGATACAAAGCTCCTGCAAATTGGTACCTCTTTCATTCACTCCTTTTTTCGGTTTTCTCCATCACTTCTACTGCTTGCTCCAATGGAAATTGCCAAGTTTCTCTCTCTATCTCTCTCAACATATATATATATAGATACGTAAATTTCACTTTCTTCTAGGTAATTGAACTTATTTCCAATAACTACACAGCTTTTAGACTCGTGTTCTTCTCTCACCGACTGTGCTCCTTCTCTTTATTGTGGCAATTGCCCCTCAATGAATAAGAATCAACCTGTCTGCACCAGAGGCCAAGACCCTATGTATATGTATATTGAACCTATCGATCATCATCATCATCAGAGACAAAGGTCTAGATCATCTTCACCAGTCACATCCAATGGCGGCAAGACATTGAGATCAAAATCCATCACCTTGCGAATCGACAATGAAGGCCGAGGTCCGTCGCGGAGTTGGAGGCGGCGATGGCCACCGTTGACTCCTTGTCCTGCACTATCTCTACCATTCCTTTAGCCTTCGAAGAGCAGCAAACCATGAAGCACAGGAACTTGCGAATGCTCGATCAAAGAGGCAACGAGCAAGAGATCAAACTGAGCTTGGAAGACGAAGAGACTGAAGATGACGAAGAAACCCTAACTGTGGTGGAGAAGACGTAAATTTGACACGAGGAAGAGAGGATCAACATAGTCTATGCAAAGAGAGAGAGAGACGTAGGGGGAGAGCAGCTGTCAAATTTCTGTGTCTTGGTAAGGGACCTTGATATCACAAAATAATGTAATGGATCTCTTCTATTATTAAATATAGAATAGGATTTTAGACTATTTTTTTCTAAAATAAAATATAAAAATCTTAATTAAAAAATAAAATAAATTAAATTTATTTAATTTTTCAAATAATTTTTTATAAATATTTTATTTAATTTTTTTGATATTTTATTTAATTTTTATTATTTTTAAAAAAATAAATTTATTTAAATTTTATTTTAAAAATAACATTAAATTTTATTGATGTTTTATTTATTTATTAAAAAATAAATTTATTTAAATTTTAAAAAATAAAATTTTATTTAATCTAGCCAAAAATTTTAAAATATTAAAGACAAATTTAATATTGCTATTACTTAGTAAACAACTGAAAATAGTAAAATAATCTATTGAGCATTTATTATTCATCATAATATTCCAATCAAACATTGAATTCAATAGGATAGTATTTTCGAGATATCTAATCCCACGAGAAAACAAATATGGATAATTATTTCCAATCAAATAGTCCAGAGACCATATATCTTAGCAATAATAGTTCAATGGATTATAATCCCCCTATCCAATCTGTCCAAACAAATATAATGGTATATTACATATACCAAGTGTGTTTTGTTTTTTGAAAAAATAGAATTAAATTAATACAACAAAAGGACAATTTTACTCCTATTTTCTCCAAACCTAAAATTAGAGTAATATGTTAATTAAAACAAATTAAATTAAAATATAATTAAGAATTGACATAAAATATAAAAAAATAATTAAATAAAATATAAAAACAAACAATAATTAAGAATTGATCTAAAATTTAATTAAGGGTAAATTACACCTTGAGATTTGTTCCAATTATATTCCACTCCTGATGTTTTGGAAATTACATTCCCACCCTGTGATTAATAGTCTCATTTCACAACCCCTTACTTATATAAAAGGTAACAACTCCTAGTAGAAAAATAGATGAAATTACTTTGAAAAAAAAAAAAATAGAGTAAAGCAAAGGGGAAAGGAAAAAAAAAAAAAAAAAGGAAGTAAAGCAAAGCAAGAAAAAAGAGTGTATGAGTTCAATGTTTTCAGTCTGTCTAAATAATTACAATGACAGGGGGTTAGTTTAATTTTCCAAACGTCAGGGGTGATATGTATTAAACACAAATCTCAGGGGTATAAGTGTAATTTTCCCTTTAATTAAATTAAAATTAGATTAACATGTTAGAAATTATAATAATAAATAATTAAGAATTTAGGATTAATTGTGGTCTACAATATAATTAAAATTAGAATTAGAATAAAAATTTAAGAATTACAATAAATAATTAAGAATTTATAATTAATTGTGATTTAATGGAATTAATACTAGACATTATAAATTATGTGTATGAGAATTAAGAGAGAAAGAAAATAACAAAAAAATATAGGGTTTAAGGGTATTATAGTCATTTCATTTCACATCTATAATTAACAGTGTTAACAATTGCATTTTAGTCCAAAATCACATGGGGCATATGACTATTTTCAAAAGATAGAGGGGCAAAGTGCTACCAAACTATATCACGAAAAATGATATACCAGTCCACTTTTTAAACCCAATGATAGAGTACGTAAGAGAAATGATTAACTAATAATTAGAAAAAATATGAAAGAGAAAGTTGACTTAGGTATTCTAATTGATTGTCATATCATTAGATATAGCCATGCTCGCCATATCACATAGAGGTAAAACGAACTTTGCACAAAAAAATTAGAAAGGATTTTCCCATTCAAAACTGTGTTATTTTGTCCATGACAGCTTTATATTCATTTTCTTTCCATGATTATGTTGGAAATCAATTTTTTGGTCATTCTACATATCCATATGACAAGACATGAAATTCCTCTAACTCATACGTCATTGCTTTCTTTCTCTTCACCTAATAAAGACATGTAAATATTGAATATTGTTCAGACCACAAAAAATAACATTAATATTGAAGCTTGTTCATACCACAACTTTTTTCTTTTCATTGATTCCAAATAATCATACAAACTGTCCGACCATCGCGATTTTCTACAATTACTCAATAGACTTTACAAAAATAAAATACATATATATATATATATGACTCGAGACGGACAGCTGAAGAACCTATAGGAATATATAGATATATCTCCCCAGAAATTCACTAAAATTGCTGAATCAGTGGGGTATGCACTGTGAACTTTCACTATGTACAGTATTTTACTGAGAACTAGTGGAAACAAAAGTCACCTAGAAAAACCATTTTGCTCTTTTTGGTCGTGAGATTTTGAATGAGAAGAGTCATCATCGTGACTCGTGCCCATTCCACAGAGTTTGCAAGGGTTAGAAGATCTCTGTGAGCACCAATGATCGGGGACACTCAAGAAGTAGGTGGTAATGAACTTCCTAAATCTCTTCTTGTACTCTCGCGGAGATATGATGGTTGGCAACTGGTTCTTAGGAACAACAAGCGAGGACTTGACCCATGTCTCAAGTTGCTTGTCCCAAGTATATTGCCTCAGATAATCAATAATGCCGCATACAAGTTCACGCCGATGAGTATCCACTCCCACCAGTAGAGAATAATCCATCACATTGATTGACTGCAAATAAGCACTGAGTGAGGACTTGACCCAGGTGATAACATCTTACATTTATTTTATTTTCCATTTGTTTTCGAAAGTTTGAAAACTGGAAATGAAAAATGCCAACAGATTTCTAATTTTGTGTAAGAAAAAAAAATTGTGTTTTCACATTTTTGAAAATAATTTCGTGCAAACTCACATTGAGAAACGTCGTGTCATTCCACACAGCACGTTGCAGAAGACGCTTGGATTTTGTACCAACATACAAAGGAGAGGCATTCATGTCATTGACAAAGTTTTGGTCCAAAAGAACATCTCCTGAACCATCAGCAGCAGAATTGAATCGAGCATGCAAAGCACCTTTAAGATCGTACTGGCGTGTAATGTTTCGACCAAATGAAAGGTTCTCCATCACCATGAGGTCATATTTTATCTCTTTCCCACTCTTTGTCTGTCTAATAGTTATCTGCATTCGAATCAAATGCTTCAAAGAATGTCCACCATATATATATATAGGTTAGAGAGTATGAAAGAAATAGATAGACCAACCTGATAAATCCCAAGAATTTTCGCAAGGCAGGTTTGGTTCCCTTGCTCATAGCACTCATTCATATACCCAAAATAATCTGGAGCAAACTTTGCGAATGACTCGAATTCTGTCTTCTTAATTTCCTTTATAATGAAGCGGTCATCAAGAGTTTTAGCAAAGAACGATTTACTCTTCCCACCTTTGGCATCCCAGTTTCTACAACGGCTCAGGGAAGCAATGTAATCAAGCTCTGATGGACAACATCCGTTTCTGAGTTCACGGAATTGGTTGGCATATAAACAAAGTACAGAATATTTACCCCTTCCGGGTAATTTTCCAAACCCCATAGAGACTTCTGGGTGAAGATCCCCAAAAGAAACCAAGGAGTCCAACAAATTCAACCCATCAAAACTCGACAAGTGTGATTCTTCTAAAGATCGCGGAGAATGGGTTCCATCTGAATCCAAAGAGCCAACTGAAGAGAAATGCGGGGAAGTCAGAGAGGATATCCGTGTCAGGCTGTGTGACTTCTCATACATTTTAGCCATTGTTACTTTATCTCTCCTAGCATCGTCGTTCAGAACCGTTGTTGGAGCAGGTACATCATTCAACAATGTAAGAGCACAAGCAATAATGCTTGAGAATTCATCCTCATAGTCTGACACGATATATTCATCAGTACCAAGAGGTATATGTAGCCTTGAGCCCTCCTCAGTGATCAATCCAAGAGCATTAGGGAAGCTCTCTACAGTATAGCTACATATAGATTCCAATTTTGGCACGTAACCTCTCTGAAGATCCTTCAAGTACTCCCTCCGAATTTCTGAAAATGAAGTCCAGACTGATGATCCCTTCAAATTTTCCGAGTTGGGTAGTAATGGAAAATAAGACGAATCTCTTTGAGACACATTTATATCATGAACACCGCCTCCAAGATCTGCAGTAATCGGAATGGTTCTATCCACTTCCAAATCACCAAGCGAAGGACGATTGTCTTCCTCACAATTATCATCGCCACTACAAAAATGGATAGGGACATGGCCAGATGCATTTAAGCCCTCAATATCCTCAGCAACAATAGATGAGGTGAATGGCTCGGCTCGTTCTCTAGATCCTTCATTGGCAATTTCTTGAATTGGAAATTCTTTGGACTCTAAAGATGGTTCCGACTTGATTTTCATATCAACACCATTGTCAGAAATTTTATCGCCATTCCCAAATGAATTTACTTCCTTGTTAGTTTCCCCAGCACCAGTGCCATCATCCAAATAAGTTTGCTTCTGCATTGCTTTGCCAGTGGTTCTATTGTTGATCACTCTACAGTCTGAAGAGAGCAGTGAATGTAAACGTTGATCCCAGATGCATGATTCAAGCTGAAGATCACACAGAAATCGGTTCAAACTAAGAAGTTTGTACATGCCCTCATCTGGATTCCCACTCTTGACAACAGCATTCTGAATGTTCATCTGATTTTTTATTTACGCAACCAACAGAACAGAAATACAGCCTTAGCTACTATTTTATAGAATTAAAGAAAGAAATACTTGCATGTAGAAGATTAAAAATTGTTAGTGATTCGACAACATAGATCATGGAACTATAATTAAAATAGTATAAGGAGGAAACATAAATCAAATAAGCAAAGAATATTACACTAGATCCAGAATATGACATATCTGATCTGATAACTACAAATACGAGTTCCTGAATCCTTATACCTAAAGATATCTAACAAAACCAAAAAAGAACTTTGACAGTCTTATTCTGTTACACAAACTCTTCTAAATGTATGAAATACCCGTGTTAGACACTCAACGCATGAGTGAAGGTATGGGATATGTGTCTAACATGTGTAGTTGGCCATTCACCCTTGCAATTGATTTAACCACAACAAAACTATGCATAAACCCCCATATTTTGCATGAAATGCTTTAGGGAACCTTATGAACACCATTTCACCCTAGAATATAAAAGAATCATTATTAAGAAATATGAATATTGTGTGGTGTCCCTGTGCCTTTGGACATGGGATTAGACTAATTGGACGCTTAGACACATACCACACACAACACACCCTTGTACCCGAGTCCATATAACATAGATCTTATTTCATCATATTAAGGGGTGATTTTGTAAGCTTTTCTTGGATATTCAAGAATCAAGAGATTTTCTTCAATGTTCTTAAAAGTAAGGTTTGAACTTGAGACCCACCCCTAACCAACATAAGCAAAAGCAATTAACCCTGTATTATGGATATTACCCAATTAAAATTGTCAAGTAATCCTAGTTCCTATCCATATGCATCAGACTTACAGAATTACAATAATTCACAACTAAGTCAACAGCACAGAACAAGGTAGTAAAATTGTTTCTATTAATCCATGTCATATACCAATGCTTCATGCACAAAGGCATATACAGAGGCATACATGTACTATATTAAAGCTTGTCAAAAAAGGAAATCTATGTCTATACTGTGTAATTTATCAACCTTGACAAATGAAAATTAGGCATTGAGAGATGTCTTGTGTTGTAACAAACTAAATTCATCAAAGCAGACGAACACCTATACATAGTTCTTCCAACTTACAAGCAAGACAATAAAAACAATTAGTTCCAAAAAGATGTTGAGATCTAACCTCAAATTGACTCCTTTCCTGCTTTAACATCTCTTCAATATCAGAGAACTCCTTTATTGTTCCACCAAGGTTCAGGCTTGAACCTGAAAATCGAGAGGAAATCTCTTGCAAAGATTTTGCAACCTCCTCGAACAAATGTATTCCTTTCATGTAAACCTTGGAGGTAAAGAAAGAAAATGTCAATTCCAGTTGAAGCAAGAAAATAAGAACAAATACTTGTCATTTATCATTGACCCAGAAGAGACCAATGGAAAAGAGCATGCTCAAAAAAGTTCATACATTTTCAGTTTCCCTCTTAAGCAACTCTCGTTTGATTAAATTACTGAACTCCAGTTTCTGAGGTGGTAAAGACACAGAATAAGTTTCAACTTGAGAGTATCTCAACATTGCAACCATGGGGCCTAATCTGCACATAGAATTCAGATGAAGTAAGAATATAGATACAAAAACTCACAAAAGGTAGTGTAGAAGGGATGTAATAAAACATACACATGATCCACAGATATAATCATCTATCTCATGAAAACTGAAAAGTGGATTTAGAGGAGATATACTAAGACCACGACAGGAAATGCAAGCACAAGAACTGTGGATTTCTTAAGGAAAAAGTTAAATCTAGCCCAATTTGATAATCCACCATCCCCTCTCAAATGGATGTAAATTTTACAACTTTTTTTATCAAAGCTATTGAAAATGAGAAATTCTATTTGCATACCACACTTTATCACAATACACACTATTTGTGCCGTTCAGATATCAACTTCTGAACAAAAATCAATTGTTCTGATATTAACTATTGAATAGGATTTTTATTCGACCAATTGATTTTTGTTCAATAGTTGATATTTGAACAATTGATGTTTGTTCGGAAGTTGATATTCAAATGGTACAAATGGTGTGTACTGAGATAAGGTGTGGTGTGCGAACAGAATTACCCATTGAAAATAAACTTTTATGGTGCAGTGCAGGGACAAAAAGGCCCAAAGTGTCTCTCCAAGCCCAAGCCCCTCCTGCTTATTTCTGTTTTTACATCCACATGAACATACACAAACACATCAAGATATCACAACTTAGATAAATATAAACATGTTGCTCCTCTCAATGCAGAACACCCAAACAAATGCAGCCTTGGAATACATGGTATTAACAAGTAGGCCGTACCCAAAGAAGCAAAGGAAGTCCCTGTGCAAAGAATGCCCACAGCTAGATGGTCTACTAAATGAAGAGTGGTTTGAAAAGCTGAGATCCAAAAACTTTCCAAATGACAAACCACGGGCAGCAGTGGATACCAACACTCTTTTAGTAGATTTTGAGTTCCCATTGTGAGATTTACATTTACCACAGCGACTCCACATCCAAAGTTTCCCTTCAGCTTCACCAGGCAAATGCCACATATTAGGCAAGCTTCTAACTTGGATTGTGAGCTGCTTATTGTGATGTGCATAGTAGTAAAAATGAGCGTTTGGTGGTTCATTGCATGTCTTGCACTGAAGCCTCTGCACAAACCGGCAGTTTGTATGAGTGCTCACTTCAAGTGAATACAACACAAAACTAAAAAGAAAAATGATCAAATGAAATATAATTCAAGTATGACCAAAACTTTAACAAAGACCATCACATCCTTCTGATCAGGACACTAACAATTATTTAGTCATTTCACTGAAAAGTAAAAACTGCTTCTCAATAGAATGACCAAAGCAACCTTCAGAACCCTGGAGAAACAACAATAGTCACTTCTGTAGATGAAAGTTCCACTCAGCAATCCTGTTAAACTCGTCCAAAAGCTCATACTGAAAATACAAGAATAAAAATGCCCAAACAAATGGAGTTTTGAGGAACCTGATTGAGTAAATTATCCTGCAAAAACTTTCCAAGGGGAACATCAAAGTTCCGGTAGAACTTGATATGAGAAAGATGACTTTGCTCACAAATAGTCCCTCTTGAGGCATTCCGGATAGACATCAAAACCAAAATACTCTCAGAATCCAACACTGTACTGATGTTATCCTTACTTTGCATTTGGTCTTCACCATTTCCACCAGATTTTTGTGTATCTGAAGGGGCTTCACAACAAGCAGACGGCGAATTGGATTGTTCATGATCAGATGCTTTGTCTTCATCAGAGCTACCCTTCACTTCCACATCACAATGATCAAATGCCTCTGGAGAAATTGAAACATGAAGGGAAGCTGGGTTTTGACCATTGGAGTCCCTTCCATTACATTCTAAGTATGTGGACATGGAGGGGCAAGAATCAGAGGACAAAAGAGGGAAACTGTCCCCAATTACTCTCTTTAGAGAGGCCGAAAGGGATGATAACCCAGAAAGAACAACAGGATTGTATGGCTCATAAGAGAATGTAGAATTTCCTTCTAATGCCAAGTTCAAGTTGTGGGATCCTTCTTCATGGAATCCATTGGATATGGGAATGTCAATTGTACACGAAGAATTAGTTTCTGCATTAGGCTCCTCGAGACAAGAAAATTTTGAATTACCGGATTGAGCTGATGGGGAGTGTCGATCAGTTGGTGATACACTTGGCACTCCATTGAAAGGAATGGTAGAGAACATTGCTCCTTGATCTAGTAGGAAAGAAGTCTCAAGGATTAAATGATATGCCATAACAACTGCACACTGGACCACACATTTAATCCTCTTCAATTCATTGCTGTGAGTTCCCTTCAGCAAAATCTGAAAGATCAAGTTTGTAACCATTATAAGTTTAGAAGAATTTCTTCAAAAAGCCCCATTCCATGAAAACATAAGAACTTGATTCTACAATTTTAACTTATATCACAAAAGGAAATACTAAAACTAGCCAGTGTCTACTCCCAAGCCAAGACCAAGAAGAATGATTTTCAGATATTTCATACTTTTTCGCCAAGTCCATGAACATGCACAGTACAGTAGCCAAGGCATCAGATAAGAGAATGACTACTTGCAACCCAACACCCACTCTAGAATCAGGGTAGAAGTTGCTGGCATACAAGTCTCCTGTGTTCTCTATGTGAAGCCCTGGCACTAAAAGCATTAGACGTTCATATGAAAAAAAAATTCATGTGATTTGCGTTAAGACTCAAGCATACCGCTATACCACCTAAGAATTAGTACCCATGTCAAACACACCATTAACAGGCAAGGAAAGAAAAATATGGTGCGAACAAGCATAACATCAGAATTCTACGAAACCAACTTGATACTAACACAATGTCCTCCTTCAATAAAGGTTCTTCATGATAGTTACCTGTATTTTCAAAATGATGTGAAGTACCCATTCCAAAGATGTTATAAAGCCTTACCCAATTCAATCCCTTTGAAATTCCTAAGCTATTGGGTAAGAAGGATTCAACCAAAATAATTAAATGTCACCCATACCCAACACAAAATAACCAAATAAATGTGACAAGGAAAACTACACCTTCATACTCAACTCCACTTAACCCAACTCAACTTAACAACCCAGTTAACTGGTGTCAGTGTGGTACACAATGCTCAAAAATAAATCATTCATAATATTTGTTGACTTCATTGTACATACCAGAGAATGGCATAATATACGAAAATATGGAAGAAAAACGAATTTGTAAATAAATTGAATTTTACACTAAAAAGAAATGAACAAAAAGGTATGTAGGTGGTTTCTTTAGAGAATGAGAATAAAGAAAGTATAACAATTTCAGAAATAAGCAGATCCTGTAAACAAAGTTGGCTCCCTATTCTGCCTTACTCTATAATTCATAGCCAATGTGTGGACAATGCCAAGGCAATCATGTATCGAGCGACAACTAGGTGCTAAGAAGCATGGAAGATGGAATATCTGTGTTGGACACATGTAGGACACTTCCAGATGCCTGTCAAACACACATCCAACATGCACTCTAATGTTGAGCTAACATCAACATCAAAGACGTTGCACATATACCACTCAGAATGATGTGAGCTTGCCCAAAAAATAATGTTTAAAATCAATGCGGGTGCAAGAACCAATTGTTACAAATTTTCAGTACTTTGGCAGAGGGGATCCTTCAAAAGCATACTAAAAACAAGGGAAAAATTAAGGTTGTGTTTGGTGTGAGTTTCTAATCAATTTTCCACCCTTATATTTGAATGCTATGTTTGGCTTTAGTTTTCAAATCAATTTCAAAACACATTTTGAAAACATGTTTGGTAAACCAAACAGTTTTTGAATTTTTGGTCTACCCAGCCGGTTGACCGGAACAGTACTCTCTCTCTTTTTTTCTTTTTTTTGCAATTGCCAATCGCCACTTGTTATTTGGGGGGGGGGGGAATTATATTTGTTTTTTGATATTTTTTTAAATATACAAATTTTTTTTTAGACCAAAATAACAAATTATTTTTTTGAATTGAATTTAAAAAGAGCTTGGTTATGAATTTTGAATAGAATTTTCAATAGAATTTTGAGTTGTGTGTTTGGTTATGAGTTATAAGTTTTCAATTAAGTTTTGAAAAACTTTTTTCAAAACTCATAACCAAACAAATTTTCTCTTTTTAAATCATAATTCCAAAATTCACAAACTCAAAATACAACTCTATTATCAAATCATAATTCTAAAACTCTACCAAATGCTACCTAACTTTACCCCTTTGTACTTTGCCTATAAAACATTTACACCCCCTAAACTTCAAAAGCCCTCACTTACATCCCTTGTAATTAAGAGAAAGATGAAACTGTCGACTTCTCTATTCAATTTAACAGTGAGTGTCTCAAGCAAGCTGCAAGCCATATGCAATGCGCCATTGCATTCTAATAGTTAAAATCATGTTTATACCCTCAAAATAGTGGGCTGTTTGCCACAAAGTTTTTTGTTTCCCCTGCTTCTTTTGAACTGCAACAGATCGTATTTGGCTTTAAAAGTCAAAACACATATAAGGCAAAATACATGGGAAAATTGCATCTGATCATCTCCAAGCAAGAAAATCAAGTTCTATTTACTACATTAGGAAGATAATTATATCCTAGCTCTGCATTACACATAGTAAAGAACTGATATATTGAAAGTTACTTCATTATAATATATAGAGAAGAGTTTCTCACGGTTCTGAATTGGGGGGAAGGTGCTGGGTGGTGCAGGTGGAGAGAAAGCCGAGAGGGGGCTGGGTGCTTCTATATTAAAAAGAAACTGAGAGGGTGACAGAAAGCCGAGAGGCAGAGGTATAAAATTTGAGTTATGTTCCTGGTAATTTTGTCTTTTCACATTTTCCATTAACTCCATCCATGTTTTCAATGTAGTCCAGAGTTCAAGGGGCATATTGTGTAGGTTTTTGAAATTGAGAGGGTGTATGTGTTTTCAGGGCAAAGTATAAGGGGGTAAAGTGATTTTTCCCCTAAATACAAATAACTTCTTTAAGGGGGACAAAAACAACGTAAAAAAGGATATTGTGGTTCCGTACTTTCTACGTTCACATCTTCTATGTGACTCTCTGAATGATCAAGAGCAATAGCTTATAATTCATTATTGTATGTCTCAAATTCGCAAACTTTTTTCAATTACATGTATCAAATTTTAATTTTTTTTTCTTGGAATAATGAAATTAGAAAGAGGATGAGATCCCTCCAGTTCATACAACCCTTTAAGCATAAAGCATTATGACCCTAAGAGATGGACTCCATCACAGTGCCAGACAGAAATTTATTAATTGTCATACATCTATGTATACAAACATGTGCGTGCATGTGTGGGGAAATAGATTATCATAACAGAACTAATATAGTGAAGCAGAAATGTTCAAAAATTCATTTTACAGCAAACTAACAAGCATGCCAAACTCCTGTACTTAAAAAACCAATAAATGAGGAACTGCCTCTAATGATCTTCAACTATAAAATCTGACTGCTTTGGAAGGTAAAGTCTTCTAGACCACAAGAAATGAAACTGAAAAGGAACGGGACACACACCGTACAACCAAGGCGTGTAGGACAGCCCTCGATGAACATCAATGTTTTGCAGGGCCTCTTTCCAACATCACCAGAGCCAGTGTGCTCCTCTGCAAATTTTTCAAAATAAAGGGAATCACAGTGTTTAAGTTTTTGGCCCGCCAAGATCTCTGTTGATAAGATCGGTGAACCAGTACAACGAGCAACTCTCTCCAGACGATGGAGTTTCATATCGAAGACTAGTGTCATTCCTTTTGCAAGAATAGACTCTTGGATATCGCGAGAAACAGTTTTCTCCACTAAAACCACATTTGGATGGCACATTTCTATCATGTCGATGATGGACTTCAGACTATCTTGTTCCTGTCAATGATTATACAATTAGAATAGATAGTTACACACTTCCTTGAGAACATAAAACCATTCCAAACATTTTACCTGCTGCATTGATTCAAATGATGACAGCCCGCTTGAAGAAAGACCTAGCGCACCTCGGATCAACAACAATCTGGGGTTCTTGTACTTGGTTGGCATATGCTTGTGTGCAGCGTGCTTTTTGAAGACCAAGCCTCTGATCACTTGACTGCAAAATCAAATGCGATTTAATTTCAAATAAAACACACTCCCCAATAAAGCTTGGTGACATTTAGATGGTTGATTTTTACAGCATTAAAATTCTATTCAGCACAATTTTCACGCTTAATGCAACATAAGAATTGTGCAACACGGTGTCTGCACAGACACCTAACTTAATTTTCACCCAAAAAAAAATGTACATTTCATGTATTAATGAAGTACATAAGAAATTTTCAACTCGGGTGCCTGACTTTAATAGTTTGAAAAGTTATCCCCATTAGTTTAGTCCCCATTAATGGAAACAATTATGGTAGAATCCATGGCTTACTGAAAAGCCTACAAATTACCAATTTCCTCATGTTCAAACAAAAGGATTTTCTTTAGATGATTTATTGGAAATGCACTGATCCAAGATCCAATTAAGCATCCAACATATGCAGAAGAGATTACTTCTCTGCTTCCAACTTCAATGAAGAAAATTTGATTTTCCTATTAAAGTGGACATAAAAAGCATATCACCTTTGGCTAGGAGAACCAGTTGCAACACACTTGATCTTCACATAGCCATCAGGATCCATTGCCTTGCCCTCAGTAGCATCAGGCTTCACAAATGAAGCAGCTTCCCATGATAAAGAAGTAACTATATCCACCCAACTGTCGCCATCTTCCCCAGAAGAGGAAACCCCTACAGACCTAAGAAGTTGACAGACAAGAGCCTTGAACTTTCCATTCATCACCTCTTCCATTGCCTTTTGCTTTTCCGCTCTGAACCTGTAGCTCCCACTGCCTTCTTCTCCAAAGCTACTTAAACTACAAGGCTTTCCCCACTTTGTGCCATCACCACACTCATCATCGTCGTCGTCATCATAATTGACCACACTATCCTCAATGTCATCCTCAATGTCTTCTGCATATGGAGGTATCCATATGAAAAAATCCAGTTCATCTTTTGAAGAGTGAGCTGTCTCAGTTTCCAGATTAATATCTAAACTAGCACTTCCAAAAACATTATCTTTTGCTTCTTGATTATCACCATTTCCTACAATTTCTGCGTCTCTAGATGCAGTGCCCCTGTTATTTACACTACTGCTCTCCTTGACGTTGTCTTTTGCCACCATGTTGGATCGATGAATTCCATTTTCATGAATCGAACAGCTCAAGTTCTGGTGGTGCCCATTTGGCCTAAAGTTGAGATCCTCTCTACAACTGTCTGAGCCAACTTCTTCTTGATAACCCCTATCAAAAATCAAAAGGTCATAACAAAATATAAAAAGGCAAGAAAGAGACTGTGGTTATCTTGGGAATAACTCAACCAAAAAAAACAAACATATATTCTTAATCCAAATGGATGAGCATACCTGCCATTTTGGTATGCATCAACAGAAAAATCACCTGAAGAACAAGAAGATACAAGTAATCAATCGAAGGACACTTAATCCAAATGGATGAGAAACAAAAGAATAATAGGAAGAGTGGGAAAATTTACTGCAGCTTGAGACAGTGCTATCACTACTGGTCAGTGAACGAGTTGGACTTATCAATGGTGTTGCATAAGGACTTGAACCATCCTGCTTTATTGATTCTCTCTCTTTCTTTTCCCCACAAAATTTACATGGCCAAACGGCATCATTGCCATTTAATTTAATAGAATTTTCATTTTCATGGTTCTCCTTGCATTCATTTGACATTGTTGACACTGCTCCACAAACATGACACATATTACACATTCGATCCCAGGATATTTGCCCAACTTGTGCATTCAATCTAACCTTGATCAGCTAACTAGTTCAAGATTAAAAGGATTAATTAACCAGTCATAAAAAAATAAAAATAAAAATAGAAACTCCCCGTTCTCAGCATTTAACAAAATCCAAATGAATTACCAACACCGAATGAAGATTTATAAAAATAAAAAATAACGAAAAGAAAAATAGTGTTTTGCAACAATTAAGGATTCAAAAACCACAGAAACCCCAAATTAAAAACCTTGAACTTGTCAAAGTTAAGAAATTGTTGACCAAAACACCTAGATATAGTATAGCACCCTTAAACTCAAATTTCCTTGAAATAAAATTTTAAAAATAAAAATAAAAATTGCAGAGGCATTCATAAATACAATAAAAAGGAAATTTAAAAGAGAAGAAAAATAGTGTTTTGCAACAATTAAGGATTCAAAAACCACAGAAACCCCAAATTAAAAACCTTGAACTTGTCAAAGTTAAGAAACTGTCGACCAAAACACCTAGATACTAACACCCTTAAACTCAAATTTCCTTGAAATAAAATTTAAAAAAAAAAATTTGCAGCGGCATTCATAAATACAATCAAAGGGAAATTTAAAAGAATGATCTTATAGGCAAAGCTTCAGATTCACCATCAGACAATAATTGTGTGAATAAAAACAAGAATAAAATAAGGAGCGCAAAATACTCTTAGATCTCCCAAATTCATAAATCTATTAGATGTCATGACTGCCACATTCAAATGCTCAGATCAAAACTGTCCACATTTATTCGTTTTTGTGAGAATCCAAATATTCAACATCATCAAATCTTGATAAGAAATACAGAGAAAAATAATAAAGAGGAATTCAGGACTAACACAAAGCCCAATACAGTAATCATCTTCCGATATCAAGATCAAAACGTATGAACATCATAATCACCAGTTACAAACCTTCAAAAACAAAAACAAAAATAGAAAATAAATTTATAAAAATGATATTTTATAATTTGAGTTTGAAACAAATAAGACCATTAAGCAACTGACAGACTGACCATCCAATCTCTTACAATACAAAGAAGAAGAAACAGAAAACCCAATTGAGATTATTACCCAAATCTGATGAATCTTCAGGTCCAAAGAAGAGAGAGAAGAGTCAAAATCAAAAACAAACCACTCCAAAAGTCGATACTATTCAAATGAAAACACAAAGACAACCCACAAAGAAAAAAAGCCCCCAAAACATCCCAGGAATTTTTAGACAGTTGATCTGGTGACTTATGAGTCCACAAGATCCTCAATAGTAATTTCATTTTCCAAAACAGTAAACAACAATTAAACACAAAATCAAATATTATTACAACAATATAATATCTCAGACATAAAAGTTACTACCATTTTGAGCTGAAAACGGAAACCAGATCCATGAAGAGGATATTAAAATGAAAAAATGGACAGGATTTGGATTTGGATTAACTTACCATTCAAGCAAACACGCATGTCACCAACTCCAAATCAATACCAACCAAGGATATAACCACCACCACCATCACCAATTCAGTATACCCAATTACCAATATTTTCTGTTTGTTTCTCGGGAAAGTAAAGAAAGACAGAAAAAACTTGCTAATTGAAGAGAGAGAGAGAGAGAGAGAGAGAGCGTCAAAGAGAAAAGAATGCGAATTTGAGAAGAACGAAGAAAGGTGAAGGTAAGAAGAAAGCAGAAGAAAGCAAAAGAAAGAATTTCCTCAAAAGTGGGGCCCACTGTGTTGTTACTGAATTACTGTTGGTATTGCGTATGTAATAGTACAGACAGGGACGGAGCCTATATATTATATAAATAATAATAAGATAAGACCCCATCAAAATAAATAAAAAATAATATAAAAAAAAAAAACAGATGTGTGTATTATGTCATATAAGAACAATTTTAATGGTCAATTGGTAAAAAGAATAGTTAAATCTATAATTAGTAATGAATAATGTAAAAAGTTATAGGATAATAATGTTGCTCTAATGATAAAATTGTCATTTTTTTTTTTATCTTAATTGAACGATTTGCGGGTTTTAAAATTCTGTAACTTAGTGATTTCTATAACTTTCACCATCCGGTCATCCACCTAGCCAATCATCGATCTCTTAAAATTGTTGTACTGGCAACTTTAACTATAGATAGAATTGATACGAAATTTGACGAAAGATATAGTAAAAGTATAATGTGTAAATTACATTTATACTCTTAATGTTTTAGTTTAATACTAATTACCCCTGACGTTTAGAAAATTATACTGACTCCCCTGTCATTGTAATTATTTAGACAAAATTAACATTGGTATCAAAAAGACATTGAATTCATACACTTTCTCGTTTCTTACTTTGCTTTACTTCTTTTTTTTTAATGTAATTTCCTCTATTTTCCTACTAAAAGTTGTTGCCTTTCATAAAAGTATGGGGTTTGTGAAATAAAACTATCAACCACAAAAGTGATAATGTAATTTCTATAACGTCAGAGAGTGGGATGTAATCGAACCAAATCTCAAGGGGTGTCAATGTAATTTACCCACGTATAATTTAGCAGCTTTGAGAGCTCACCATTAGAGATGAAAAAAGTGAACTCCATACTATTTTATAGAAATAGCAGCTCCAATGTCTTACCGTTAGAGTTGTTCTAATACAAGATAAATTACAAATATACTTTCTGAGATTTGTTTAAAATACGAATTGTCTTTGTAGTTTTATAAATTACACCACACTTCTTTTATTAATAAATTATCTAGCCAAATTAACAGTTTTTAATGATATCAAAAATATATTTTAATTAACAATTCAGATTATTTTATTTTTGTATAGGAGAATAATTAGAAATTTTATTTTTTCTATTAATTCTATTAAATAAAAAATTCTAATAAAACATATTTATAATTTTTTAAAATATAAGTGGGGACATATTTTTGGGTAGTCCACGTGGCCGAGGTTGTTAGCCGAGGTGCCACGTGGGCGGACCATGATGCCGAGATATGGTGCGATAATACCAAAATCTGAGATATTTGGATAGAGGACTAGAGTCCTAGATGACATCAAACTATCTATTTGGATAGAGGACTAGAGTCCTAGATTGGGAGAAGACTTCAGTTTGGATAAAGATAAGACTCTTAGAGAGTTAATCCCAATCCTACTGGGACTCCAAGATTAGCAGTAATCCAGATTCCATTGAAACTAGGCTTCTATTGGAACTAGGTTTGTGTTGGCTATAAAAGAGAGGTACCCTCATGAGTCTAAGGTATGCTTTTTATGCTCTGTCTAGTGAGTTAACACTATTGGTTATCTTTGAGAGATATTTTATTGAATTGATCGTCGGAGTGCCCCCGGGTGGACGAACCACCTCGGGATTCTTATATTTCTGTGACAGGTTGTTCGGATTTAATCTATTCTACCAGTGCTCTCTAATTGAGTTCCCCATTTTGGTTGTGTGGTCAGAAATCAACAGCCACAATTTGGCGCTGTCTGTGGGCACTCAAGGAGAATAGATGGCCAACAACGAGCAGGGAGAAAAGATTGAGGATGACATCCCTAGTGGGGGTGGTAAACTTGCCAATCTAAACGTGGAAGAAGAAAATCGTAATGAATGAGCACGGGATCAGAATCCCGGGAAGAATAACATCGGCCAAAAGGGAGATGCACTGAAGAAAGCAGGCCGAGATAAGTACTACCGTAAAAGCAACCTTCAGGTATGGAGGGATAGATGCTGGAGAAAAGACGAGAAAACTAAAAGACATGGCAAATATATTGAAAGATCTACAAACAGTGGTCAACCTCATGATGCAGAACAACGTGATGCAACCAAACATTCCCATTACAGGACATGTCGGCACCAACAACCAAAACTGGTGCCCAGAAGACAAGATCTCGGCCTAGATGATTAGGTCCGAGGAGACAAGAACACAGCCGAAGTGAGCAAATCCCAGATTCCAAATCCTAGAAGATATGATCTCGGCCTAGGTGATTAGGTCCAAGAAGACGAGAGCTCAGCCTGAGTGAGCAGATCCAAGATTCCAAAAGACACGATCTCAGCCTAGATGATTAGGTCCGAGAAGAGAAGAGCTCAGCCTGAGTAAGGAGATCCAAGATTCCAGAAGGCAAGATCTTAGCCTAGATGAATAGGTCCGAGAAAACAAGAGCTCAGCCTAAGTGAACAGATTCCGGATTCCAGATCTCGAATCCCGGATGCCAGTACTTGACGATGTTTTTAAGTGAAACATGACGAATAACTTAAACTTATTATATGGCAGAGTTCCTACTTGCATATAATAGAGTTGAACTAAGTTTGCGATATTTCTGATTGAAACATGACGAATAACTTAGACTTATTATATGGCAGAGTTTCTACTTGCATATAATAGAGTTGAACTAAATTTGCAATGTTTCTAATTAAAACATAACGAATAACTTAGACTTATTATATGGCAGAGTTTCTACTTGCATATAATAGAGTTGAACTAAGTTTGCGATATTTCTGATTGAAACATGACGAATAACTTAGACTTATTATATCGCAGAGTTTCTACTTGCATATAATAGAGTTGAACTAAGTTTGCGATGTTTCTTATTGAAACATGACGAATAACTTAGACTTATTATATGGCAGAGTTTCTACTTGCATATAATAGAGTTGAACTAAGTTTGTGATGTTTCTGACAGAAACATGACGAATAACTTAGACTTATTATATGGCAGAGTTTCTACTTGCATATAATAGAGTTGAACTAAGTTTGTGATGTTTTTGATTGAAACATGACGAATAACTTAGACTTATTATATGGCAGAGCTTCTACTTGCATATAATAGAGTTGAACTAAGTTTGCGATGTTTCTAATTGAAACATGACGAATAACTTAAACTTATTATATGGCAGAGTTCCTACTTGCATATAATAGAGTTGAACTAAGTTGAATCAACTTGAACTTACCATCTCGGTAGAGTCAGACACAGATTGGCACTAGGTGCATATCAGTCAGATTAACAAAGAGACCACGGTTGGTAACCTCGGCCAGTCTTTGTTTGAATTTGACCTTGGCGACAGGGTCCAAGCCCCATGCCTAATGAGAACCCAAGTGGAACTTAGGTTCACATTAGGGGGCAGAGAGCTGGAGAATGATACTTGGGAATTGGAATTTACAAGCTAAAGTTACAAGCAAAAGATGGTTTAACACTTGTTAAAATTTTGAGAAAAATTTACAAGGTGAAGTTAAGCCGAGGTTATGTTAAAGGAAGATGGTTTAACACTTGTTGAAATTTTAAGAAAAGTTTACAAGTTGAAGTTAACCCAAGGTTATGTTGAAATAACAAAGACAGAGGTCCTGATAAGTAAAGAGTGAAGTGGCAAGTTGTAAATAGCACTTGTGAAAATATTATGATAAATATTTTCAAGTGTTAGGTCAAAGTCGAGATAAAACTGCTAGTGGGTATAGCCAAAGTATTCCGCACCGAGAAGATTACACAGTTAAGGTGTACGTTGAAGACATGCAAAATATTCTAAGTATGAAAGCATGCAAAGCATAGAAAAAAAACAGTAAGCATACATGATGAAAGCAATATTCAACACTTAGAAGAAAATAGAAGGCTTGCATTGAAAAGGGACAGCTTGTTCAAGTACATAAACAGGCATGTCGGTCTGACAAAATAGATACTGTTCAAAACAGAGAAGAAAATTACAAAGAAAAAGGTACAATGGAAAGAAAAATTCCTAAGTACTAGGATCTTGTGCATTGATCTCAGACTATTCAACCTCGGCTGTTGGCATTGTTTCAGTCTCGGCAGACAGCTGGGTAGACTTCTCGGCCGTGATTTCAGCATCGATTTCTAGAAGAGTTTGGTCTAGGCTTTTTGCAGCGGCAGTGATCTCGGTTTCAGAAGTGTCGACCTGCTTTGGTGAGGTGCTCTTGGAGACCTCATTCTCGTCCTCCTCAATCAAGTCCAGGACTTGATCATTTAGAGTAGAGAACTTGGCCCCAGCAACAGAGTAGGGGACTTGGCCCCCAGCAGCAGCTTCAGATTCTTTCTCGGCAACTTCAGCCTCGGCCTCTTCCTTGTCTCCGGCCTCCTCGTCATCGGCCTTTTTTACTTCCTTGGCCTCATCCTCAGATTGATTGGGAGATGAAGGGAAAGGGATATTAAGCTGACCCATATCACGGAGGATAGAGTCCTCGGGGACAAACATCTTTTTGAGGGCTGTCATCCAGTCAAGACAGTAGCCCTTGTTGCAGGCCATGTTGACTTGTTTTTTCAGCCTTAGCAATGGCCTCAGCTTTGGCAGCAGTAACTTGGTCCACTTGCTTCATGTACTTCTCTTTCGAGATATTGAGTTGCTGGAGGCATGAGTATGTCGGATTGACTATAAGGAGATGGAGTGGATTGCATAGTTATGATATCAGGGATGTCAACAAGAAGGTCTTCTACGACAAGAGTTCGGCGAAAGATGTCGTCGTTGGTTACGACGATGGTTACTCACAGATAAGGCGATTGAAAAATTATCAAGGTCTAAGGCTGGAAGCTTAGGACCTCGGTGTTTCCTGTTCCTGGTTCTAGCTGCAAGATTGTCGCTATGTCAGTGTTTGCATTGCCATTGAAATTGTGGGTTGATACGTGGAGCAGTTGATGAAGTGCTTGGCTGCTAGCCTGGTTCAGCTAATAGAGTTTGAACCTGGGGCACGAATAGATTATTCATGGCAATGAATGCTTCAAGAACAACGATGATGGTTTGCAAAGGAAAAAAGAGAGAGTCTGGGGACACAGATAGAGGCAAAATAAAAAAGATGGCAAAAAGTTATGATTTCAAGTCCTTAGGCAACGTGCTCGTGCTAATATTAGACGGTTGGGGGCAAAACTGATGCGACACGATGAAGACGTGATTAGTACGCTCCAATCTGATGATGATCTTGATTGAGAAGTGCGATCTCAGTTGAGATGATCTCGGTAGAGGTGATGATCTCGGTTGAGATGACAATCTCGGTTGACATGATGATTTCAGTTGAGATGTTGATCTCTGTTGGACCTGGATGAGATAAAATATGATGGTTCTTGGTTCTTGGTTCTTAATTCTTGACGAGTGGACATATGAGTCCTTATTTCTTGGCGTCGACAAGTCACGATCTCGGTCGGAGGAGTACATGTATAGGTTCCATCACCTCAGTTTGCCGAGGTAATAGAACCTAGGGGGCAGTTGTAGGGACATATTTTTGGGTAGTCCACGTGGTCGAGGTTGTTAGCCGAGGTGCCACATGGGCAAACCATGATGCTGAGATATGGTGCGATAATACCGAAATCTGAGATATTTGGATAGAGGACTAGAGTCCTAGATGACATCAAACTATCTATTTGGATAGAGGACTAGAGTCCTAGATTGGGAGAGGACTTCAATTTGGATAAAGATAAGACTCTTAGAGAGTTAATCACAATCCTACTGGGAGTCCAAGATTAGCAGTAATCCAGATTCCATTGAAGCTAGGCTTCTATTGGAACTAGGTTTGTATTGGCTATAAAAGGGAGATACCCTCATGGGTCTAAGGTATGCTTTTTATACTCTGTCTAATGAGTTAACACT
Source organism: Camellia japonica (assembly GCA_030407325.1). Lineage (NCBI taxonomy): Eukaryota > Viridiplantae > Streptophyta > Magnoliopsida > Ericales > Theaceae > Camellia > Camellia japonica. Next base: position 89,519,164 of record JAPPVO010000016.1, on the reverse strand, counting down.
ATTGGTTATCTTTGAGAGATATTTTATTGACTTGATCGTCGGAGTGCCCCCGGGTGGATGAACCACCGCGGGATTCTTATATTTCTGTGACAGGTTGTTTGGGTTTAATCTATTCTGCCAGTGCTCTCTAACTGAGTTCCCCCTTTTGGTTATGTGATCGGAAATCAACACCCACAGAGACAATTCATATTTTAAATAAATTTCAAATATATATTTGTAATTTTCCTATAATACATCATTTTTTACATTATCTAAATTCAAAGCTGATTTATGTCTGGGTTCGTGTGGATATATAAACATGTAATGTAATAAGTGGATATACATGTGTTGGCTTTTTGGCTTTTCGAAGGGTAATTTTGTAAATGCGAGCGTGCCAGCAAGGATCAATCAGTCCTTACAGAAATTATAATTGCCAACCAATTATCAGACGATTGTGTTTTAGTTCTTTCAGCCTCAATGAAGAGGACTTTTACTGGTGGCTTGACTTAGGAGAAATTAAGAGAAATAACAGTTAACATGAAGAATAATCGAAGTATTTCATTAAAATGAACACTTACAATAATCCAAACTCAGCCTCGAAGAGGTTTACAGTGACAGTCTACTTGAATCTACTTGAAACTACTCCTATAAATCGAAGTGCAGTGCTGGTATTAAAGTGCAGGTATTTAAAGAACAAGAAATGTAAAACTGGAAAGGAAAATATGAAGTAAAAACTGGTTTGTATGATCTGAGTCTGGGGGCTTTTCTGAGGGCTTCCCTGCTATTTATACTTGTCAAAGATGACCTTCGAATTGCACTTCAAACTGTCAAACTGCTCCTCCATGATCGCTGATCATGCTGCCTTAGAAGTAGTCCCACTACGCCATCTCTTGCAGTTGAGCTTCCCTCCTGTATTTGAATTTGAATATGAGTAACCTTTGAAGCCACGTCACTTTGTATCTCTTTACTGATCTAGTGCTACTCAGATCACGTAAGAACCAATGTTCATTGCCACGTGTTCAATCAGGATCGAGGACTTGAATTATCTTCCCATAATACCCTTATTCTGCCACGTGTCAAACTATGATTTGGCTTTTACAAAATATGTAGCCAACATTACCCCCCGCACTAATATACCCAATACTTGGAGATATTAGTGGATCAAAAGCTTTTCCCGCGCTTTTGGAATGTGCATGGAATCTATCTTCAGGAAACACAACCGTCACCTATTTGATGATCATTTGCATTAACTCTCAATTTATCGAACATCCCAATACCTTCAGCATTCGAACGGACTATGGTTCAATCAATTTCTCACTCTACTGATCAAGCATACGAAGAGCCATTGAGTAATGTTGTTTCCCCTCGAAAGAATCTCCACGCATTCATTAGCCACCTTTACCCGCCCTTCTATATTCAGGTCATGGAGGCTTTTGCAGATTATCAACCGTTGGACTACGAACACATTGCCCTTAATCCTTTGATTTACAAATTTACAGATACAAGAAGTTCTTCCTCTAAACTCCCCTTGTACTTTGAACGAACTACTCTCAAGCCTTTGCTTCAACAAGTTGCAAATATGGACTTAGGGAGTTCTTCTTCACAAACCTCTACTTGGGATGAAGCTACAACTTCTTCATCTTTTGGGGTTTCCGGATGGACAAACTGGTCAGCACCTGAGTCCTGGGACTTGAGGGAACGAATTAATCACCATTTTGTTGAGTTCACTGACCCTTTACATTTTCTTTCTTACGCTCGAAGCTCGGTGGTCTATCCTTATGTGCCTATTGACCTTCGACGTAGTTTGGAGGAGAATCTGCTTGTGGCCTGGTACACATCCTCTATGCCCACAAGGACAATGCACACTGCCCGGCATCTGGAAGAATCACAAGGGTATACCCCTTCATTTTTAGCCAAGAAGGCAAAAATTTGCTCTTCTGACTGGCTTGACTATATTAATGCCTTTGTTCCTTCCGCTCCCGTGCCATATCCCCTAACAGAAGCATCTACTTCTTCTTCTCCATCTTCTGAAATTGAAGCATCCACACCTCCTTCTTCACCTTCTGGAATAGAATCATCCACACCTTCTCCATTTTCTGAAGCAGAACCATCTACTCCTTCCTCTCCTCCCACTCTTTCCTGGACAGAGAAATTAAGGCTTGCCCTTCCCATGGACAAAATTTTTCCACCTTACAAACCTCCATCATCTCCAACTCCAGCTGAGCAGAAACATGCTCAACTTCTGCTGCGGCTTTCTCTCACTTGCCCTTCAATGTTCTTGAGGATGACATCCCTCTCAAGAACTTTCGATGGGCTTGTGATATTCTGACTAGGGGCCATGTCCTTAATCCCATTGCCCAAGCAGAACTTCACATGTTCTTGGACCAACTTCCAGTACTCCTCCACTGGCATCAGAATTCCAAGGTCACCATCCAATTTTTGGATCAACTTTCATCTCTCTGAATTCATGCCCAGTACGAAGCAGAAAACTTCATCGAAGACTTCGATGACTTCAAAAATAAAGATTCTGCTTATTGGGATGATTTGGTTATAGATGAATTGGAACAAAATTTGAGGGAAGAGGTTTTCGAGACAAAGGCTGAGGAGCTTTACTATGAAGTGAGAGCACACCAACTTATGCAGCCAACATTAGAGGAGATAGAAGACATAATAAAGAAAGAACAAATGTTCATTGATCATTGTTGGACAAAGTTTCATGATCTTGTTATTTATTCTATTCCTTATTTTTATGAACTTGAATTTGTACCCAAATAGGGTTACTTAATGAAATTGTCTTGGCTTTAATACAAACAAAGTCTTTCTGTATTTGACATTGTCTGACTCTGATTCCTTTTGTCTTTTAAAAGCCAATTCAGGACTTCGAATTGAACAATCTCATCCTTCAAATCTAGACTCAGTTATTTTTAATGAAACACTAACAAGAACCAACATGTCCTTTTCCAATTTATGGAGTAAAGTTGACAATCCTGGCTGATATCATCTGGAATTAGTGTTTCGAATTTAACAACTTTAACCAATACATGGTCATGATTGATATAGTCGGTCAATTTTCGATTGACCACTTCTGCTTCGAAATACAAACCAATGGTTGGTTTTGATGCTCCAAACAGTGCTCCTTACCCTTAAAGAATCCTAAGATTTGCTCCGAAGGTCGTTGCTTTGATTAATAACCCTCAAACAGGTCTTTAACCTTTCAAAGTAGACCAACACTCAAGCATTCTAGCACTTTTAAGCATGTAGTATGCTTCGAAGCCGACTTATGTATTTCGAAGCCGTTGTTATTTGATTTTTTGGCGCCAAAATCTCATTTCGAAGCCAAATATCTTGCTTCGAAGCTGGCGTCAATATCCGGAATATACTTTTTCCCTCCAAAACTATCAATATTGGAAGAGACTCCTCGTATTCGTACTTTTAGTACTTAACGACTTATGCAATATATTTTCAGACATAAAAAGCTTTTCTTTAAAACCCTCTCACTTCGTGTTTCTGAAATTACTTGCTCTTTTAACGTTCAAACCCTCATATCTTCCACTTCTCTTTACTTCTCCCTTTCTTTTCGAAAATCATACCAGCAATGGCCTCTTCTTCACCAGAAGTGCCAATCGTAGAACGTGTGAGCTCATCCGTAGCCTTGAAAAGGCTCATTGATGTGGAGTGTGAGAAGTACAAGGTTGGGGGAAAAAGCGCCATTGACGGGCGTATCTTTGTTCCTTGTCATCATGAGCGACAAGACTACGTGCTTGGGCCAATCTTCAAGGAGATCCCTATTGAGCTCCCAGCTCTGTACCTCGTCTGGAAAACCAATGTCTCCTATATGAAGGTGGTCTTGATTGGAGGAGCTGGAGAATCAATCGCCCCCACCGATGTTGGCCTACGATGAGACCGGAGTGGCAAGAGTGGTATGATCGGGTCATCCCTGCGAGGACACTGGACCTTCAAGAGCTCTACCTTCTCGATGCTCTTCGACTATTTAGGGTAACTATCCCGGAGGACCCTTTCTTAGTCCCTGCTGCTTTATGCTTTTGGAACCCTATCTTCAATTTCTTTCAATTTAAATGTGGGATGATGGCTCCTACTGTTCTTGATATTTGCCATCTACTAGGAGTATCCCCCATTGGTACCATTATTACACTAGATTCCTGATTTAACAATCTCTTTCTCCCTCCCCTCTCTTAACTTATCTTACAGCGATTTTGTTAAAGCTGAAAATAAAAAAGAGGGCCCAGTAACTGATAGGGAATTCTTTTCCTTCTTGTTATACTGGCTTTGCAAATTCCTCTTCTGCACCTCTTCACAAAGAATTATGCCTGAATTTGCTCCACTTGCCAAAGCCTTTGTTTTGCAAAAAAGAGTAGCCTTAGCCCCATATATTCTAGGCCATGTATATAGAGTTTGTTCCCTTTTTGTGAGAAACCCTTAGATGCTAATCAAGGGGGGCCATTCTGGATCCTTCAGCTTTGGCTTTTTGCCTATTTCACTGAACTACAATCCAAATGCCTTAAATTTTCTGGGTTACACTCTCTTACCCATGGCATAAGACTAGCCAATGCTTCCCTCTATCCTTCTTCTTTTGCCTTTTATTTCTCTTTCTTCCATCAACTACCAGCCGAACTTCCTATTCACCGCTTCCGTCCCTTCGAGACCAACATAGGTCCACCTTGGTTGAGTCACTTTTTGAGTGACAGGCTCTGTGCTTCGCCTATTCATAAAGATATATGGGCCTCCCTTCTGCTTCCTAGGGAGCTGTTTATTGGGACTACAAACCCCAGGGCTTATAAATGTATAGCTGAACCTTATTGTCCTGCTCAATTTGCTAGACAATTTGGTTTCACACAAGGGGTCCCAATACCTCTCTGCAGCAACACCAACCTGAGCCTTACAAGGAGAGATCTGAAAGTTAGGAAATCAAGGCTGGAGGAGGCAACCTTCAAATTCATGGATGACATGGCTAATTTTGAATACACTCCTTTCATTCCTGCGGGAACTGCATTGAAGAGATACCAACAGTGGTGGGAAAGTAATATGGAATTCTATTTAGCCATTCACCTAAAAACCTATTGGAGGTATTAGATGTGTCCAAGCCCAAAGGAGCTGAAACTGTCCCTTCCTCTACTGTGCCTCCTACAGCTCAGTCCATCCCTGCTACCTCAACTCCTTCGAAAGCCACTCGGGCTGCTTCGAGAAAAGGTATATACTTTCAACTTCTCTTTTTTCCTTTTGAATCTCTTGTTTGTTTCCTTTACACTTATGTTCTTTGGTGCAGGGTCCCCGCAAGAAGAATCTCCTAAGAGAGCTGAAACTTCAGCTATTCTCAAAAAGAAACAGCAACAGAAACAAAAAAAGGAAGCTGATCCTCCCCTCTGAGGAATCTGAAACTTTGGGAGAAGAAGCAGTTGAACAAGAGCAAGAAGTGCCCTTACAAAGAACAAAGAGACAAAAGGTGGCTACCTCTCCTTCTGATACCATTGAGCATCCTTCTCTCGAGGCAAACATTATAGTAATGGAGAAAGAACTAACCTCAGAAAAATCTGAACCCCAAATTGAAGAGAGGGAGATCGAAAAGGAACCAGTAGTATCCCCACCAAGGAGGAAGAGGAGAAGAAAGATTACTGTCTCTCCTTCTGACTTTACTGAGGACTCTGATTCCGAAACAATCGCCCAAGCAATAGAAAGGAGAAGGAAGGTGACTGTTTCAACTGCTGTCTTGGTTGAGGATCCCATTCACGAAGCAGTTACCAAGACAGTAGAGCAGGAACATCCCAAGGCAATAATTGTCTTTGAAAGGGCCGAGAAGAAACGGCAGCAACAGTTTTTGAGAGATGAAGCTGCTGCTGCTGATGCATTACAAAGAGAAGCTGCACGAAGACAACAAACTATCGAGCATTATACCCTTCGCAGTTCTCCCATTAGTACTAATACCACTGGATCAAGTAAATTCTTTCACACTTCCGTTGTCTTTCCTTTGTCAACTTTTAATGTTGAAATTTGACAGTCCTTTGTATTTCTTCTTCTTGCAGCAGCAGTTACTGCATTCATCTTTCCAGCGAGGCCTCCCTTGACTTCAGTTGAAGCTGACCAGATGCAACAAGTGAAAACCATCCAAATCATGCTCCCACTCTCCAAGCCTATATTTGACACACCTTCTTTGAGTCCAAGCATCCCCGCATCTTTTCCTGGCTTAGAGCCATATCTCCCTTTTTTGGCTTTTGACCTACCTCAGTCCACTTTTCCTTCGAGCCTTGCTATTCCTCCTTCCTCCACAGAAACTCCAACTGCTACTCCAATCCCAATGGCAGTTGATTCTTCCACAGAGGGTGCTGGTAGTTCTCCAATTCATGGTTTATCACCTATGCCTACTTCCAGCCCCTCTTCACTTGATTCGTTGGTGGCTAAGACCATAGAGGCTGCCAAAGATGCTCCATCCATTTCTCCAATCCCCATGCAGTCCCCTGTGTCTTCCACCACAACACTCTCTATGCCCTTCATGTCCAGGGATGAGGTAGACATTTTCGAAGGAAGACTAGCTAGTCTTTTCGACATACCTTCTACCTCTCCAACATTTAGTGCTGAAGCTGAGCCATTAATTTTGGCTGACTCCTTACTGGAAATTTTTGAGAGTCTTCCTTCCTCCAGCAGCAAGCCGTCTACACCTTTAATAGATCTGGACGTATGCCTGGAACTGCTGACTTCTTTTTCGAGGATCCCCTTCGAAGCTCTACAAAGGCCTATCATCAGGAATGGGTTCCTTCAATGCTGTAACATTGTTGAGCAGTCTGGCATGAATGTCTCAAGTCATCTATCCCAGGCTGCAGCTACCATTGACTTTTATCTCAACATTTGCCATGCTGCTAAGACTGCAGATGAGAGACTAGCTAGGGACCAGAGTTTTGTTTCCCATGTGCACACCGAGGTATCAACACTTAAGGAACAACACTCCTCTGCCTCTCACTTTCGAGTCCAACTGCTGGAGAAGAAAGCTCAACTTGAAGAGGAGCTAGCCGCAGTGAACCAAGCCTTGGTTAGAACTGATACCAAATTGCACATCACCAACCAAGAGCTGGCCGATCGAAAAGAAGACATGGCTGCAGCTATCCAATTATTTCCATCACTTAGTAATAGGAAATCCACTATACAAAAACAATTAAGACATTGTAATGATTTTTGGGCCAATCTGTGGCACAATGTATTTAATTCTTTATAAAAGAACAAATTTTGTCTATCATTTGAGCAGTCTTATGTTTTTGTGCTTAATGTTTACTTTACTCCTTGTGTTTCCCAAATGGTTGGAAAATAAGGCTTTAAATATCTGCTATTAATCTTTTGGGATGTACATACCCATTCAAATTTCTCAAATGGTATGCTCCAAAAGGCAGAACTCTATGAATTGATATGGTCCTTCCCAGTTAGGTGACCATTTGCCAAACTTATGGCTTTTAATTCCTATTGGGAGTATTGTCTTCCATACCAAATCACCTTCATCAAAGCCAATGTGTTTGACCCTCTTGTTGTAATTCTTAGCTGCTTTCTTTTTTTGGAAAAAAATGCTATTTAATGCCAATATCCTGGCTTCATCTATGCCCTCTAACTCCAAGCACATACTTTGATTGTATTGCTCAGAATCTAACTGATCTTGACATCTTACCCTCAAGGATTTAACATTAATTTCCACAGGTAGAACTGCATCATGCCCATATACTAAGGCATAAGGAGTAACTCCTGTGCTTGACCTTGGGGAAGTTCTGTAAGCCCACAAAACATCCAACAGAAGGTTATGCCAATCCTTAGGATTATCCTCCACAACCTTTTGTATACCTTTTTTCAAGGATTTATTGGATGATTCAGCTTGACCATTGGCTTGTGCATAATAGGGTGTGGAATTAACAAGGCTAATTCCAAATTCTGCCACAAAGTACTTCACCATTTTCCCATCGAACACAGTCCCATTATCTACAGTAATGGTTGTGGGAATGCCAAATCTATGGATCAAATCTTTAATGAACCCAATGACCCTGTTTGGTCTACAGCCTTATATGGTTTGGCTTCGACCCACTTAATGAAGTAGTCAGTGGCCACTAGAATGAAACAATGATGTTTCGAAGAAGGTGGGTGTATTTTTCCCATCATGTCCATGGCCCACCCTCTGAATGGCCAATGTTTCACTACTACATGTAGGTCAGTTATGGGCACATGCCTTATTGTACCATGCTTTTGACATGCCTGGCAACCCTTTGCATATTCTATGCAGTCTTTAAGGATAGTTGGCCAATAATAGGAATGTCTTCGAAGCAACCATCTCATCTTCACACCAGGTTGATGCGCCCCACAAATGCCTTCATGAACCTCAGCTATAGCTATTAATGCTTCTTTTGGGCCTAAACATTCCAGCAATAAGCCATCTCCCCCCCTTTTATAGAGAGCATTACCATAGACCATATATTGCATGGATTGCAATTTAACTCTTCTGCTGGCCTTCGAAGATGGACCAGCCAAATACTGCATTATTGGATGTCTCCAATCTTGTTCTTGTAAGTCATTATGATTGACTTCCAAGATCACATTCCTTTTATTCAAAGGTTGTATTAATCTCTGATATGTTGTTTGGCTTATGTCCCTTTGGGTATTATCCCTTCTCTTGAAGTTTGAAGCTTTTTGAGTCACATCGTTAGCTCTATTATTCAAGAATCTTGGAACATGGGTTACATTTGCTACTTGAAACTGAGAAAGCAGATGTAATGCAACAACATAATATGGTAGGATGCTTATGCTTTGACACTTGAAAATCCCTTTTACTTGGTTAACCACCAATTGAGAGTCCCCAAATATGTCAACTGCATGTACTTGTAATCCAATGAGGATTTCTAGCCCTACTATTAAGGCTTCATATTCGGCCTGATTATTGGAACAAGTGACTTCATTCACTCTGAAACCATGTGTGGTTTCTACCCCTTGTGGAGATTTAATTACAACACCAATTCCAACTAAACCATTGGCTTTCGATCCATCAAACCACATCTGCCATGGCTCAGTTTCCATTGGAGTAGCCATTTCAGGAGCATCCTGTACCATACTCACTTGTGACTCCTCGCTAGAGACAAGAATTGGATCCATGTCTTGGTCACCCTGATCCTCATTTTCAGCCTGGAATTCATGAGGTAGTATGTGTACCATGTTGACTGATACAGGGGAAAATGAGCCAAACTGGATGGCTGGCTGTACCTTCTTTCCCTCTTGGCTACCTTGCTCAGTATCTTCAGCAGCATCCTCCATGCTGCATTCTGGTATTTCATTGATAACTGATCCCTTCGAAGGATCCTTCTCAACTGGTTCTTCAGTCAAAAATGTTTGTTCAGCTATGAAGGCTTCGAACATTTCTTCTTCTGCCATTTCCTTCTTTTGGCTCATGCCAATCTCTTCTTCCGTTTCACTATCACTTTCCATCAGAGCCTTCTCTAGCCCTGCCAAACTAGACTTCTCCCTGGCCTTTAATTCAGAATGAACTTGGGCCAATTGTTCTCTGCTACAAACCACTTTACTTTGTAGAGTCGGTTTTGGAGCATGGTCTGACTTCGAAGTTTTCTTTCCTTCTGTCTTGTCCTGTGAAGAACTCTCTCCACTTTCTTTCAGATCTTGCTGGTACTGGGTGTACCTACGCTGAATCTTCCTCCTTTGTGATCTGGAAATAACTTGAACCATATTTGGTTCCTTTGTCTTTGGGTGTTTCAGCAATACCCAGTTGTTCGGCGCCACCAAAGGAGGTTTGACCATCCTTCCTGTGATTCCAACATCTCTCCTGGCAGACAATTCCCTAGGTTTGTTTTGCATTACAAACCAATCTGGAACTCCAGGTACCCAAGAGCTTACTGATTCAGATGTCGAATCACCCTTTTCTACCTTCGAAGCCATCTTCGAAACTGGCCGTGGAGGTAAGTGTTTGGTTCTGATCGCATGCTTCGAGCTTGATTCTGGCCTTTGATGGAGGTGGCCATTTTCTGTTCTGTGTGAGGTTGGTCTGGGGGGCCAATCTCTGGCTTTAGTCCCATAACCTGAACTCCTCTCCAATCTTCTTTCGGAATGGCTGCTCTCCATTCTGTAGTAGTTAGGTGGCCTAGATTCATGCAAGGGCCTCTTGCCTTTATCACGCATTCTGTCTACTGCAGGCTCAACCACTAAAGGTCGCTGCCTATCACTAGCCGGATACGGCCTTTTGTTGTAAGCATTGGTTGACTTAGGGCGTCTCTGAACATCCCTATAGTATTGCTTCCCATCAATTGGAAGCCCCTTCAACCATTTTGTAGCTTAGTCTGCATCTGGGACACATCCTTTGCATTACAGCTGCTTCCAAGGAATCGTCATCCAGTATTTCTTCATCAGAGTGTTCCTTCTGATGTGAGAAACCTTGTCCAACAACTGGCGGGTTTCTAGTCTCCTTCTTAGCAGCTGTCTGGTTGGCAATATGCATTTGCACATTGACCTCTTCCAATTCCTGCAGAGATAGATTCTGAAAGTTTGGTACAACCACATTAGCCGCGCTTTCTCCAACTTCTAGAAACGGGTTACTGTCAATTCCCATGGCTTTCTCTATTTTGGCTGGGAACTTCAGACTTCCTTTCCGGATTTGCTCTTGGATCCTGTCTCGAAAAACAATGCAGTTTTTAGTCGAGTGAGACCAAGAATTATGCCATTTACAATATACTTTTCTTTTAAGTTCATCAAGAGACAGCAGTTTTACCCCTTTTGGTAACTTAAGGAAATTGGCTGCAAGCAAATGATCAAAAATGTCATCTGCTTTTGTTAAATCGAAAGAATACTTTCTGTGAAAGTCTTTCTTTTTAAACTGCTGGTCGATGGTTGTATCCTTATGAATTAATGCTTCACAGATTACGGGTTCTTTGCCCACAATCTCTGCTGCATCGATCTCATAATTGGGATCTCTATAATATGTCTTATACGAAGCATTGTTTCGATCTTGTTCTTCTTCTAGTAATGCTTCATATCGAGACACCTTATAGGTTAGTTCGACCAAATCCCTGAATTCAGTTGAATCAAACTTCTTTCGAAGCCTGAACTCTAAACCGTTTTGAGCCAATCTTACAAATTCTGGCTCTGGAAGGATGACTCTACATTTATTTCGAGCCCTTTTAAATCTGGCAATGAACTGAGTAGCCTTTTCTTCAGGCCTTTGACTCAATCTTGCCAAGTCTGCCATGGACACTTCTGGCTCTGATTAGAAGAATTGGGCATGAAATGCCTCTTCCATTTGTTGCCAAGTTTGAATGGAGCCAGGTGTAAGGTTGATATACCATACAAATGCTCCCCCAGTCAAAGAGTTTGGAAATAATCTCAGTTTTATGTAGTCATGATTAGTGAATTCACCACATTGAGCAGCGAATCTGGCAATATGCTCTACTGTCGATTGATTTCCAGTTCCATAGAATAGGGTAAAGTCTGGTATTCTGAATCCTCTTGGGTATTCATGTACCCTATCTACCCACTCTGGTATGGTTTTCTGTATACAGGAGTCTGGACCCCCCGAGCCATCGGTCCACACATCTCCCTAACAATATCAGCAATTTGGTCCCTAGGGACCATATTTTGGGCTTGCTGAACCACTACTGGAGGGACAAACACAGGGTTTGGTGGACAAACTTGTGCCTGTGGTCCTCTTGGTCCAAAAGGTGGTATATTTGGGACTGGTTGCCCCTGTGGTGCAGGTTGCTGTTGGGGATATGGGTAACCCCTTTGAGCCTGTCCTGCAAAAGGACCTGTGAAAGGTGCTGGAACATGTATTGTATCCCTTCCATTTGTGGGAAAACCTTCCAACCCCCCGGTATAAATTCGAATAAGGGATTATTATATCCCCTAGTGCCAGGTATGGCTTCGAACATGGGATTTGCCACCATTCTTATGCCAGTTTCTTGTACTTGGCCAGATCCACCAACTTGTGTGGCTTCATTGTTGAGTACTGAGGTATTTTGGCCTACTACAGGCCTTGAAATGGGTTCATACCAAGACTGAGGCGATGGTCTTTCATAGTTCTGAGTACTAGTCTGACCATTAAATTGTCCATTAACTTGCATTGGCTGTTTTTCTCTAGCCAATCTTTGCTGAGGGACATTTAAAATTTCCTCTGTGTGTCTTGTATTTGTTGGTTGGTCCATTCATTCGATCCAAAAAGGATGTTGCCCACCTTTCCATTGTGTTCATTAATTGTTGTCCCATAGCATCTACCAAGCCATCCCATGGATTTGTTGGCTGGGTAGATGGAACGGTGGATGGTCTAATTCCTTGGTTTCGTCCAATATTATGAACATATGGTTCTTGTCCAGAAGTACTGGTCTGTTCGACCAAAGGTTCTGATAGCATAGGAGTCTCCATAGGATGTGTTACCACATTCTCCTCTGAATTAGGTATCTCTACCTCTCCTTCTACGCCTTCTTCCAGGCGTTCATTTTCTCCTTGTCGTCTTCGTCTAGCCATTTTAACAAGTCCCACTGGGCGTGCCAAAAATATATGTTGGCTTTTTGACTTTTTGAAGGGTAATTTTGTAAATGCGAGCGTGCCAGCAAGGATCAATCAGTCCTTACAGAAATTATAATTGCCAACCAATTATCAGACGATTGTGTTTTAGTTCTTTCAGCCTCAATGAAGAGGACTTTTACTGGTGGCTTGACTTAGGAGAAATTAAGAGAAATAACAGTTAACATGAAGAATAATCGAAGTATTTCATTAAAATGAACACTTACAATAATCCAAACTCAGCCTCGAAGAGGTTTACAGCGACAGTCTACTTGAATCTACTTGAAACTACTCCTATAAATCGAAGTGCAGTGCTGGTATTAAAGTGCAGGTATTTAAAGAACAAGAAATGTAAAACTGGAAAGGAAAATATAAAGTAAAAACTGGTTTGTATGATCTGAGTCTGGGGGCTTTTCTGAGGGCTTCCCTGCTATTTATACTTGTCAAAGATGACCTTCGAATTGCACTTCAAACTGTCGAACTGCTCCTCCATGATCGCTGATCATGCTGCCTTAGAAGTAGTCCCACTACGCCATCTCTTGCAGTTGAGCTTCCCTCCTGTATTTGAATTTGAATATGAGTAACCGTTGAAGCCACGTCACTTTGTATCTCTTTACTGATCTAGTGCTACTCAGATCACGTAAGAACCAATGTTCATTGCCACGTGTTCGATCAGGATCGAGGACTTGAATTATCTTCCCATAATACCCTTATTCTGCCACGTGTCAAACTATGATTTGGCTTTTACAAAATATGTAGCCAACAACATGTTGATCATTTTCAGGGTGATTGTGTAATAACTACAATCTTGTATGGTTTTCTGATTTGGACTTTTCTTAAGTGTGCAACTTACACCTTACACTTACGCCTTTCTGTTTGCTGTCCTGTTTTATGTTTACACCTTCCACTTACACCTTTTGTGTTGATTGCATATGGTGTGCAACCTTAAGGGGTTGCACACCATAACAGGACCCTTCTGATTTTGTCCTTATAATTTTTTGGCAAAATTATTAACGTGCTATTTGTAATTTATTTTTCTATTAGTTTGGTCTTTATAGTTTTAATTGTATTAATTTTATTTTTTAATTTAAATATAATTAATAACATCTATTAAAAATTTAATAGAAATTAAGGACAACTATTTTAGGATAGACACCAAGATTCCAACCACTTTAAGAATAGTAAATTAATTATTTTGTTCATTAATTTCAATTCAATTTATAAATGTGCATTATTAATTAGATTAAATTTGGATAATTTGTAAAATTCAAATGCAAAATTTAATATAATTAAAAATATAAGGACAGCCGTAATTCAAAAACAAACTATATGGACCACCGACGCAATTTGTGTTCCAAATTTTTATTTTAAAAAAAATACTAATGAAAAATGAGCCTATACTTATAAAAATAGATTGTTTAAATTACTTTAACATTATATTTTTCTACTGTAAGCGATAGTTAGACTTTAGTTAGCTTGACCGCATTTTATCTTTTATTTTTTATATTTAATATTTCCTGGCAGTTTTCTTGACCAAAAAAGATTAAGGCAATTTTCTATATGTTTTTTTATTTTATTCAGAGTGAAGATAGAAGATAAAACATTTTTAACAAATGCTAGCCAACTTATTTATTTATTTTTTTAACAAGACAAGCCAACTTGTTAATATCCTACAATTAATAAAAGGGTCAAATCCAAAAAATAATAAGATAAAATAAAAGGGTCAAGTTTTTTTTATTTTAATTCTAAAACTTTCATTTTAAATTATCAGAACAGTTGATAACTAAGGCCTTGTTTGGCAACTTACTGTTTGAATCTAAAAATCAAAAAATCATTAAAAAAACTAAAAAATTAACAGTCTATATCAAAAAGTCAAATATTTATTTTTCTCTCTAATTTTTGCATATTTTTTTTTTTTTTATAAAAAATCAAAAAATCATTACAAACATATAGATTTTTTTTACTTCATATTTTAATCAAAAAATTATTAAAATAATATATTCTCAAACGAAGGTAAGTTACTTGTTAAACTCCCAATAACTTTTGTCTTAGAATTCCCATTTGACAATTTGAAACTGTAGTTTTAAAGTTTAGAAAAAATATCAGATAAGTAAAAAATAGAGAAATTATTATAAGTCAAAGGAGTACAGGTGAGTACTTTACCTAGTATTTGTAAACCAATTGAATGAAAATGAGTACTTTTCACGTTTTTTTTGGAACTACAACACTGCTATTGTTTGACCATAAACTTTTTCGTAATACAAATTGAAGTAATTTTAAATAAATTGAGTCTTATTGTATTGGCAAAGAGCAAGTTCCTTATGCTATGTGTTGTAGAATCATATATTACTTCGTCGTTTGGTATTGACTTTTTTAATTGATTTTTTTAAGTTGAGATTTTTTTAGTTTAGGACTAAAATGTTCGTTTGATTTGACTTTTTTGACTTTTGTGAGAGAAAAAGTAAAATAATTATGATTTGGATATGACATTTTATTTTATTAACTTATTTAGCCTATTTTATTTTGCGTTTTTTTGGCCCAACTAAGTTAGCCAAACAAAGGCTAAAAATGTTTATGAACTTTCAACAATTTAATTTTAAAAATCCTATTTAAAGCTTTAAACAATATATATATATATATCTAATAGCTTGATAGTTGTAAAACTAATCAAGACTAATCAACTGATCCACTAAAATATTGAATTCACCAGCCTTTATAGTGTGTAACATATGATAGTAAACAATGCATAAAAAAATAAATAAAATAAAATAAAATAAAATTAAAAAAAAAGAGAGATTTATTATTATTGGTTAAGCTATGAGTATTTTTACGCTGCAAGAGATTCAAGCATGAGATCTACCAGAATTATTTAGGATCCTAGTGCAATTTATTATTGTTTTTAAATCTTAACATCCACAAAATGTTATCTTGATACAACCTAAAATTGGATAATATAGCCCAAGAAATAGCCAAAATAAAACTTTAACCATCTTTGTATGGTTTTCTTTATGGTACAATATACCCTTTAATTCACAAAACTGCTACTAATGGATATTAATCTTTCATTCATATGCTAAAAAAATATATGATTATGAAGATTATGAAATCTTTGGTCTCTTTTGGAAAGTGAGAGAAAAAAAAAAAAACAAGCTTTTTGAATTTTTAGTTTATTTGGGTTATATCACCTCTCTACTTTTTGACATGACTTGAATCTTTGACCTCATAGTGTGGCCATTTGGTGTAGCTAATGTAAGCTGTTTATAGTTTTTTTTTATTCTCAGAGTTTGTGTCAAATTATTTAGTGTAACTTTTGCTTATAATTTATTAAGTAAAAATAATTTAAATAAGTTTAAAAAAAAATTGATTTTCAAAAGCTTATTGGGAGATTCTTTTGACTTTTACTTTTAAATTATCAAAATTTTAATCTAGAATAAGCTATATCAAACACCACTAATGAGTTGGATGGTTCAGGCGCAATATATCATAATTTTAAATTAAAATACCACATTTACCATCATCGTTGTAAGTAAGCAAGAAAAAAAGTTAGTGAGAAATTTGCATGTACAAGTACTCGTATTTTTTTAGCAAAACTTATTTGTAGTTGATTTGATTTAAACTTGTTTTGTTTGGCAAAATTTTATTTTATTTTATTTTTTATCTCAAATATATATATATATATATTAAATGGAGAGCTCAACTAGTTAAAAAGTTAGACTTTTAGGCCACGTTTGTTTGGCAGATTAGGTTGGATGGGATTATTAGTGAGAGGATTGTTAGTGAAGAGATTGTTAATGTGTGGATTGTTAGTGAGGGGATTAAGTAAAAGTGTGTTTGTTTTGATGATAGTGTGGGAGATGATTAGTGATGGGATTGTTAAATTATTTTTATATAAAATAAATAAATAAATTATTTCTATATTAAAAAAAAATTAAAACAAATATTAAAACAAATAAGAGCACTTGGTAAAAAAAAATAAAATTAAAATAATAAATTTTTTATATAAAATAGACTCAATCCCTTCACTATTTTCCTAATCCCACCTAAAATTCACCCAAGCTAATCCCCCTACAGAGGGGGATTACTAAGCCCCCTTCACTGCTAATCATATCACATTGTGTTGCATCCAAACAAGGGTTTGGTGGGTCCCACGGATTGTTAATCCAATCCACCCTCCCAAACCCCCAATCAAACATGGCCGTAAAGTTGGACTTGCGAGTTTTTTTAACCTAACTTATTTTAAGTTGTCAACAAGTTTTGCAAAAACATGATCCTTTTTAGATATATTGTGAATTTATGAGCCATATTTGAATAACTGAATTAATTTGAGACAAAATAGGAAAGCCATTGCTACTTTTTTATAAGAAAATGATTAATTACACTATTTATAAAAAAAAATTGAAAAAAACATATAACAAATTCTACAATTTTAATATAATTATACCGAGTTGTTCCTTTTTAATAAGGCTAAATGGACCAAACTAATGCAAATGATAAGAAGACATAAGGATAAAGAAGATAAAATATACATTTCATTATAAAAGATATGACAACATAATTTTTTTATCGATATGACTGATAAATTAATAATGAAAATTAATGTTATGAGAATCTAAACTCCCAAAGAATCTAATTATGACAAATATATAGGATTTATTGTATTTTGGGTAAATTACACTTTATCCCTTTCTACTATTGCCTCTATCCCTTTATCCTCCTCAACTAAAAATTGTAACAACTAACCTCCCTCATCTACTAATTTTTTTATATATTTTTTAATTTGGACCTTTATGACTAAAATACCCTTTAATTGGATAAATTACATTTTACTCTCTTGAACTATCTCCTCATATCATTTTACCCCTTGAACTATCAAATAATTCAATTTGTACTTTCTTTTTCTTTTTTTCTTTTTTTTTTTTTTTCATTTTATAACTAAATTAAGTTTTAGTTTGTTAGAAAATAAATTTAAAAACCAAACAACGAAAATGTTTATGATTTTTTTTTTTCCAAAAGTCCACTAAAGACAAGAAATTTAAAAATATACCAGTTTTTTGCTATTTTTTCATATTTAGTGATCAAAAAAATCTTCACAAATATTTAAATTTTAGATGCATTTAAAAATTTAAATTTTTTTACTAAAATATGAAAAAAATTACTAAAAATAAAAAATACAAAAAATTATTTAGAAAAACTTAAGCTTTGTATTTTAAATTAAAAATAAAATAAAAATAGTTGAGTAGAGTGATATTGAGTTATAGTTCAAATGGGTAAAGTGCAATTTAATCCTATAGTTAAAAGGTATTTTTGTCATTAAGGTCTAAATTGAAAAGAATTAATAGATGAGAGGGTTTAATGTTATAATTTTTAGTTCAAGGGAGTAAAATGTAATTTGCCCTTGTATTTTTTTTTTTTTTAAATTTTAGGGGCCTTGCTAAAAGAAACTAACAGTAGAAGTTTTAAAACAAACAATTAACAAAATGGGTTATGAGTTAACAACAATACCTGCACAAGATAATAAAAAAATAAAAAATAAAAAGGCAACGGTTGGCAAGGACAAAAGGAAGAGTCAAAAAATAACAGGAGTTTCTAATTAAATATTCTTAATTGTTTTTAATAATGGTTACCAGAATTATATATATTTTTTATTGTATTTTAGTGGACTTTTGGCTTGAAGCTTTTAGAATTTTTTTATTACAGCTCATCTCTTCGGATAGGATTGGAATTGGGGTGGTTATTATGCCGCCGCATGACAACGCCCTGTTTGGTAGGATTTATTTTTAACTTATTTCAGTTTTTAATTTAATTTAAATTATTTTGATGTGTTTGATTCAGTTTAATAATATAATTTATAGCTTTTTATAAGTCAAAAATCAACTTATTCTTTGAGTAAGGGAGGAGAAGCTTAATTTATAAGTAAAAAATCAGCTTATATTCACAGTTATAAATTATAAACGGTTAGACTATAAGTTATAATCACTTTCCCACAGCTCTACCAAACGGGGCTAACCACGGTTATTTCGGTCTGTTTTAATTATTTAAATCGTTTATTTTTTAAAATATGTTGTGTAAAATATATTTATAAAAAATTAAATTGATCGAATATTAATAATTCTTTCATTAAATTGTATTTGTATACAGTTTTATATTTTAAGTTATAATTATTATTTTTTTAGATACAAATGCAATTTGAGGGCTATCGATATTCAATTAATTTGATTTTTTACAAATATATTTCACTCAATGTACCCTAAAAGTGAATGGTTCAGATCATTGAAATGGATCCCAAAATTAGGCTCATCAGCCGTATAACAGTGACTGTGGTGCCCTCCGCATAGTAGCCACCCCAATTCCATTAGGAATCAGATTATGATAGAAATTTACATAAAATTAGATCATATATAAAATACATGACACATAAATTAAATTTTTAAGACAATAATATCCTTATCTAGTGATCTTTTGTACTTTGCCACTAAAATAATAAAGACAAAGTACAAATAAGATCACTAGATAAATATATTATTGTCCTAAAAAAATCAATAACAAGTATCATAATGGGATTATTGACTTCAAAATTTATTACGTATGTCATATGTTTCACGCCTAACTTAAATCCGTTTAAATTCCTAGACAGAATGCTAACGAAAAATGTTATGCATAACAAGATAATAATTTGAGATAGTTAATTGTTACATTTTAAAATTTAAAAAGACGAGGTTCAAATAAGTCATAAATTAATAGGATTTACTGTGTCTTATCCTAATATTACAAGCAAAAATTGACTTTCTTAAGTAAATCCCAAACTAATAACACTCACTTATCATAAATGATGAAATCTATTAAACTACTATAATATTAACACATAAAATGATAATAAAATAATAATAATTGCTATAGTATTATTATTCCTTTTTATATACTCATTACATATATTGTATTTTAAAAAATACATACGTGTATATGTATGATATAAGTATTATTTATCTATATAAGGAAAAAATGGAGTTTCTAACCTACAAATCTTGTGGGAGTTTCAAGTTCTCAATCTAATTTCATAATTTTTTTGATTTTTAAAAATTAAAAAAATCTTCTATTGGCTAGCTCTTATTCAAGCAAAAATAAATAAATAAATAAAAATTAATATCCCTTGATTTATGACTTTTAAATGGAAAGTATATCACATCTAAAAAAGAGGAAAAGTATACTAATCCATTTCAAAATTCAAATTTGAGGGTCACTAAATATGGAAACCAATCAATTAATTTAAATTTAAAATTGGCACAATATAAATTTAAAATTATAATGATCTATACCATGATTTATAAGTTTTAACTACAAATTTAAAATTATCATAATTAACTCATAATTTTTGTATTTAGGAACAATAAGAGTGACGTTGAGATTATTTATATATTTTACAATAGAATGCTTTTAAGAAGAGATATTATGAGAATTTCAAAACTTCATACAAAATCTATATACTATTATAATTGAAAAATGTTTTCATCCTATTAAAGCTTAAAGTTGCAATTCTTTTTTCTTTTACTTTTTTTGATTTTGTTTAATTTTTGTTAATATGTGTCACAATATGATTGATTTATAAATTAATTTTATATTCTTAAAATAAAATTTTAAATTTAGATTCTTCCTTTAATTATATTACCAGAATAAGATCAATATTCATTTATTAATTTATGCATCTTTTATTAAATTATAAAATAAAATTTTAAATTTAAATTTAAATTCTTTTTTAAATTATGTTACTACAATTAGGATGAGATCAATATTTACGTGTTATAATGATGTGTCATAATATTATTGGTCTAAACATAATATGTTATTAAATACACTTATTCAAATTATTAATCACTATTAAAAGTTTATATTTATATTTTTTTTTTGTCATTTTTGGTTTTAAATTTTATAAAAAAAAATTATGTTATTTTAAACTACAAGGACTTAAACAATAATTTTTTTAATAAAAATATTTTTTTTTAAAATACAAAAACATTAAGAAAATGAATGACTTTTTTAACAATTGCCAAAAATAATGGATTCTATTAATTTTTTTTTTTATCTCAATTGTCAATTAAACAAATTAAAATAAATAAATAATTTTTTTTAGCTTAAATAGTTAAGAAGTGACTTTTGCTAAAATAAAACAGAAATAAACATTTTTTTCTATTGAAAGTGATAGTTAGTGAAACTTTTTTTTTTCATATAATAAAAAAATAGAAATTACCTGTGATAACTTATTGTTCCAGCAATGCTATAAACCCACACTTTCACCCACAATAATGTGACAAGGGAGTTGGGTCCCATGTCATTAAGTGCATAGCAAATCAAGAGTTGACACATATGATACAACATCATTGTGAATAGAATTGTGAGTGTTTTTTTGTGGATCTCAAACATTTTTCTTATTGTTTATCTAGATGTGTTAAGCACTTGCAAAACATAGTGGAACTTGTTAATTTTTTTTTTTAATCTCAGTTGTCAATTAAAAAAACTAAAATAAGAAATGAAAATTTTTTGGCTCAAATTGCTAAAAAGTGAGTTTTGCTAAAACAAATAAAAATAAATGTTATTTTTTTAATAAAAGCGATGGCTTGTGAAATATCTTTTTTTATTTTTTTTAAAAAAGGAGGGTTATAGGTGATAATTTATTGGCCATCTATAATTATTTTCAGATCAAATGAGAATACCATTCTAAATTTTCTTCTTACCTTTTTTTTTTTTTATACAAATACTTTGATTTTGTAGAAATTTAATTTTATAATATTTAAAAATTTTATTGTAATTTTTAAATTAAAAATAATTTTTGAAAAATCATATTTAAATTATTTTATACCATTATAAAATATAATTTTTTTAATATCAACTTATTCGATGATTCCTTTCTAAAAGATGTATTTGCTTTTATTCATTAATATTAAATTTTTAATTAATCTTATTTATTATTAAAAAAATAAATTTGCAAATAATTTTATATATTTACAATTTTGTTTTGATTGCTTAGGTTATTTGTTTTCTCCATCCAAATCCATTCAAATTTATTCGAATTTTTAAATTTTACATAAATTCTTAGCGAATTAAAAATTATATTGCACAATTTTTAAAAATTTATAAGCTTGACTCAAGTTGCTTGGGTTCAACTCGCCCAATTTACAACTTTAGCAAGGCGGTTGAAAATTACATTATTGAAGTGTGACAAATTAAAAATTGATACATAAATTATGATAAAATTGTAAAACTTAAATTGTAATTTTCAATATTTTTTTATTTTCATAATTTACATACAAAAATCTAACTATTTATATTATTTCATATGAATATATTTTATTAATTTTTTCACATCCCATGCATAGCACGGGTTTTCACTAGTCTATATATAAGCAAATATAGTTGTTTTGTCAAAAACTTCCAAATATTCAGTCCTAAATTTTCATAATTTTGGAATAAAAAAAAAAAAACATGGCACCTCCTTTCACATCTCTTCCCACTATTCAAGACTTTTCACTCCCTCTCCCTATAAAATATAAAATAAAAATAAAATAAGAAAATATTCATCCATATCCATCACTCACAATAATATTTATCGCAATCTCAATTTAATATCACTTTATTAAAAATAACTAAATAAATAGAAATCCACAAGTCCTACAACTATTCATCCATATTCATCATCCTCAATAATATCTATCCCACTCTCCATTTAATATCATGTTATTAAAAAAATAATTCACAATTTCCACAACTCTCACACACACGTTTCTTTAGTCAATCTATTTCATTCAAATTCAATCATTCTCTCTCATGTACCTATCTTTTCTCATAATAGCTCATCTTCTCCATTGTTACTTTTTGCAAGTTTGATGATTTATGAAAATCATTACAAGGTTAGTGTAATATTATTTCTTACTTTATATACATTTTTTCAGTGTTTGTTAATTTGTATGTATATATTTCTTTTTCTTAATATTTTTCAGTTATCTACACACCTTTTCATCTTCTCCATTTTTATGCTCCTAATATTATTTATTACTGCATATGCATTTTTTCAGTGTTTATTACTTTTGTGTATATATATATTTTTTCCCTAATATTTATCATTCTCTCTCATCTACCCATCTTCTCTTAAAATAACTCATTTTCTTTGTTGTTACATTTTGCAAATTTGGTGATATGCGAAAATCATTACAAAGTCAGTGTAATATTATTTCTTACTTTATATACATTTTTTTCCAATATTTGTTACTTTGTGTGTATATATTTCTTTTTCTCAATATTTTTCAATTCATCTATACATTTTTTCATCCTCTCAATTTTTATGCTCCTAATATTATAATTTTTGGGCAAATTACATATACCTCCTTGAGGTTTAGCTAAATTACAGATACCCCCCTAAGGTTTCGAAAATTACAGATGCCCCCTTAAGATTTATATTTTGATAATAAATTGCCCCATGAGGTTTATATTTTCATAACAAATTACCCCCTAATTTGTTATGCAAATATAACCTTTAGGGGGTATCTGTAATTTCTCAAACCTCAGGGGGGTATCTATAATTTTGCTAAACCTCGAGGGGGTATATGTAATTTGCCCTATATTTTTTAGTTCATCTACACATCTTTTCATCTCCTCCATTATTATATTTTGTATGGTTTGAGCTTACTTGCTTTTTAATTTGTGGCTGGTGTTTGTTTTTCGATTTAATCAAGTTCCATTTGTTTCTTCTCACATCTATCTACATGTCTATATCTATCTATCTATACTACCTATATAAGCAAATGTAGTCTTATGTAGCCTCCAAATATTTATTCCTAAATTCTCATAATTTTGGAGGAAAAATTTAAATATGTGGCACCATAAATTTAAATAATGAAAAAAAAGAAGAAAAGAATCCATAGCCTTTCAAATCCCAATCCCTAATTTTCTGTGAATTCTAAAAATACAAAAAATTATATGACAAATACTCTTCAAAAACGTTCCATGTCTATCCATCTCCATAAAACATAAAGTAAAACTGATAGACAGATATAAAACGCGCGCGCGCGCGCACACACACACACATACATCTACTCATATCTCTCTGAAACCCTCTCATCTATCTCTTAATCCCTCTTCATACATAATTACACCACTACAAATAATCCCAACAACCCACCACCTTCTCACAGAGCACTTCATCAGCGACCGTATAATTAGCCTCAACGTGGTTGATGGTGACCACCACCCCGCCTCTCGAATTACCAGTAAAGACTCATCAAATACATGTCTTGATTTTTCTTTTCTTTAATAATTTATTTTTTGTTCCAAGCATTTGTTGTAACACCCCAAATAAATACAATAACCCATTCTCAATATTAGTAAATAACGACAAAGATAAAGTAATTATCTTCCATTAGCTTCCAATTAGGTTTACAAAAGGGTAACATATGCAAATATACATTCATAAGTCTAACCCTGAATCTATAGCATATAGTACATAATAGAATGCACATTGAGCAAATAAGAAATGCCCTAAGGGCTTACAATTTTCCAAGATAGTGTTTGGTTACAACAAAATGAATTTAAATCCAATACAGTTAAAAGTTAAAGCCCTAGGCTTGTACAAGTAGATAGAACAAAATAAACAAGATGAAGCCCTTCCTTCCAAGTCCTCCCAAGCTATTGTCTTGGCGGAGACATATCATCAGCACCTGAAAATGGTTTTCCTACATAAGGTGAGTCAAATCCCAGTAGAAATAATCCAACATAGAATATGAAACTTAACAAAGATATAAGGGTGAGATGCATATGCAATGCTAGTGACAAAACATTTTATATCTCTTTCAAACCATGCAATGACAGGTTTATATCACAATTCATAAAACATTCTCTTTTTAATGGAAAACAGTACGGTGAATCATATCTCTGAGAATCTCTCAAACAAGTATCACATTTCACAAAAAATTCGTTCGCAGGAAACCGTAAACCGGCACCTATGTAAATGTAGGCTATACAAGCACTACTACTGTAATTTTACGAATATTTTGTCTGCGGGATCAGCACCCATGTATATATAGGCTATACAAGCACTACTATTGCCATTTTACGGATATTTCGTCTGCGGCATCAGCACTTATGTATACATAGGCTATACAAGCACTACTATTGCTATTTTATAGATATTTCATCCGCGGGATCGGCATCTATGTATATGCGCGATTTTCGAGACTTTCACCCTTGACACACATGCCAACTTATTTGATGTAATAACAACTCCTTTTCAGATTTACCCATTTCCTTACACAAAATGCATTTCCACGAAATAAATATACAACATTGCTCAATGCAAATGGATGAGAAATTAGTTTTCAATTCTCCTAATTCTCATACAATTTCTACAATAATCATAGTTATTCTCTACCGATAGCCCAAAACAGATATCTCTAAACAAATAGATAATTTCAATAAAGATAAACTTTTCAAATTTCAAGATGTGAGTGATAATACATATCCAACTCCACCATCATCATCCATAACAACTCAATGTCACCATTTCAATGTCAATTCTATTTATCAATACAAAATCAACATTTGAGATTTCTAGGGCAAAACCCTCTTTCCTTTATAAAACCATTTTCCAAGGTAAAAACCCTTCATTTCATCATGCCTCAACAATACACATCTATCCACAATCTTTTCCGATAAACCATTTGAAAACCCCTCTTTTGTTTTCTAACCAAAATTCAGATTATTCAAAAATCCATTTCTTTCACAAGGTGGTTTTATAAAAACAAATAACTAAGTTAAAACTTATTGGGAAGTGCGGAGAATCCCCACCTCAAGCTTAGAAGGATGGAAGAGAAGAACTTGGAAAAACCCAACGTTGGTAAAACCACAAACCTCTTAGATCAAAAGGAAGCTCTTGACACGATCTATAATCTATCTCAAAGGAGCAAGGTGAAAATACCTCTAGGTGAGTAGATTTGAAGATTTAAGTGGAAAAGTAAAGTTTAGAGAGAGAGAAGAGGAACCCACAATGTAGAGAGGAAAAGAGAGAGAAAAAAAAAATGAGAGGAAAATATTTTAGAGCTTATTTATAGTGGCTAGGTACTAATAGAATAATAGTCCCAAGGTCAAATGAAAAGAACAAGTCAAAAATTTCCAAAAAGTAGGGCCCAAACCGAACAAAATCTGGAAAAAGACTCACAGGGGTTGACCCTTGCGACAATGGTTTCAACCCTCAAGAAGAAAAGTTGAGACACTAATGCTTTGCAGCAGACGAGGGTCGACCCTAGGAGCTAGAGGTGTCAACCCTATTTTTTAGAATGCAACCCAGAACAAAACGGCAAGGGGAGGTTCGACCCTAGGAACTCAGGGTGTCGACCCTAAAAATCAGTAGCAACATCAAGAGCAAAGCAACAGACAAGGGTCGATCCTAGGAAGATTGGAGTCGACCCTTGTAACTGAACAGAACAAAAGAAAGAAGACAGTATCGACACCACAAAGACTGGTGTCGATCCTTGACGCCAAAACCAAACATAATAGGAAGCAAAACAACCGCTACAGACATGGTTTTCCAGATTCAAAAGTAATAAATGGGTCGAGTCAAATCATGATTGCTATATTTGTGATTTTGTATTTTGATTATAAAGATTACAGAAGATTGCACACTTTTTCTTGATTAGGTATAGGGGGAAAAAAATAAAAATAAAAAATAATAATAATAATAATAAAAGATAGTTTTGATAGTCAATAAAAAACAAATTTATTTGGATACATATGATAAAATAGTAGAATTATATATTCTCAAGTGTAAATTGTCACGCCTCGGATTTACATGGTCCGGCTTACGTGAATAAACCACCCAACGATGAACAGTAGATAACAACTCTCATGTAAATGAATATAATATAGTCACACAATACATATATTTATTCAGTTTTATATATTCCTAGATACAACATCTATGTTGAATGGATGTTCTGTAAGTAAAACATGCACAGATGTTATAAAATCAAATTAAATGCCCTGAGGCTTACATCATACCAAAGGTGTAACCCTTACAAGAATGACACACGGTCAATAAATAACATAAATGGCCTTTGGCCTACAAATAACAGAACTACCCTATACGATTTTGAACATAGCTTCACGTCTCAGTCTACATCCAAACATGTACACCTAAAAAACATTTTCAACCACGCACGTACGGTGAGCATAAAGGCCTAATAGAGAATATTTCAAGAAACTAAACATGCTCCACCAACATAAATGATCATGATGCAATACATACATATAATATGCCCAAATGCATTTTCAAATCCATTTGATTTCTCAACAAAATCCTTTTTTTCCAATTTCCAAAACCTTACGTTTAATCAAAATGTTTTTTCCAAGTTCAAATCATCTGTTTGATATAAAATCCCTTTCCAAAGACCGATCCAGGAATCTCAATACGAACTAGCAAATACATTGCTAAATCAAATGCGAATACATCACTAAACAACAGCAAATACGTTGTTAAAACCATTTTCCAAACATCCTGTTCTAAGCCAACATAATAGTAAATAAAATGGGTAAATCTCCAATACAAATACAACCTTTGACGGAAATTTCGTTCGCGGGAAACCGCAAACTGGCACCCATGTAAACGTAGGCTATACAAGCGCTACTATTGCCATTTTACAAATATTTCGTCCGGCACCCTTATATACGAAGACTATACAACCGCTACTATTGCCAATTTACGGATAATTTCATCCGTGGGATCGGTACCCATGTGTACGTAGGCTATACAAGCGCTACTATTGCCATTTTACGGATATTTCGTCCTCGAGATCGACACTCATGTATACGCGCCATTTTTAGGACTTTTACCATAGACACATAGGCCAACTTATTTGATGTAACAATAACTCCTTCCCAGATTCACCATTTTATTTACCCTTTTCAATAGTACAATACATGTAACTCAAAATATTATTTTTTCTAAAATAATGCGAATGTTCCAAAATATAATGTGAGAATTTCCAAAACATACAGTTTCAATTTCAACAATGCATTACATGCTCCATGATATAAATGATTTCAAATTGCTTAATCCACATACAATTTTTAACACACGGCAATGCTATCCTCCACCGATAGCCAAAACAATTATCTCTATTGCAATAGTTAAAAGATAACAATATAGATATACTTTCCAAAAGAGTAACAACAACCATTTTCAAAATTCCACAACCATTTTCTTCCCATCTCTTACCAAAACCAAGCTCATTTTTCATTGTTTTCCAACACAAGCCAAAACCCATGGTTAGAACAAACCTCATTTTCTTTCAAAATTATTTTGAGTAAAGGAAAGCCACCATGTCAACATATCTCAACCACTAATACAAAATCATAACCTGTTTCAAGAACTCATTTGAAAAATTTCTCTTTTACATTTCAAAACCAAACCCCAAGTTTAACCCCCAACACCCAAATCCATAGATCTTTTGAAATAACAAATAACCAGGGTAAAAATTATACCAAATGACTACCAAATATAAATAACAAAATAGGTCACAAATATGCTACCGAACTCATATTGAGTTTAGGAAATAGATCCTACCTCTTGAAGCAAGAGGAGAACTCGGAAAAACTCAAAGGCGATGAAACCACGAAACTCTTAGATCAAAAGAAAGCCCTTGGCGAGATCCAATCTTTCTCAAAGGACCAAGATGAAAAGATGTCTCTAACCAAGCAGATCAAGAGATAAATGTGAGAAAAGTTGAGTTTCTAAGTGAGAGAGAGAATCAAGGTTTAAAGAGGGGAGAGAGAGAGAGAGAGAAAAGAAAAAGTGAATGAGAAAAGTATGTTTGGGGTCTTTTATAGACCCTATTATTCTATAAAAGACCCTATTATCCTGAGGGTTGACACCACTCAAAGTGTCAACCCAAAAATTAGCAGAAGCACTAAGAGTAAGGCAACAAGATGGTATCGACCCCCCGGAAGACTACTGTCGACACCAGAATAAAATTTCCAACTTCCCAAAGAACATTTCAATGAAAACAAGGGCAAACAAACACTCCCAACAAGTCTAAATCGAATTGTACTCCTACAAAACTAAATTATAACAACTCCAAAGGTTTCCAAAATGAAAATAAAGGAATTAAATACACTCTCCAATAGTTTAGAGGACACAAGTGCTAGTGTAAACTTTGATTCAATTTACATTTGATGATTGGAAAATGCTATACATACATAAAATTTATAGAAAAAAATATAATAATTATGATGTGGCAATGTCATTTTGGTAAGTAAATTTAAATTTTAAAAAATTATAAGTAGCACTCTTATCTAATTTTTAATCTACTACCTCAATTCTTCTCTTATTTTTGAGTTTTTTTTTTTTTAAAATTTTTATTACAAATTTTAAGAAATTATAAGTGGCATTTCACTCTTATCCAAATTTTAAACTATTACCCTCTCCAATTCTTCTATTATTAGAATTATATTATATTTTTTTTCTTTTTCAAGTTTATCTTATTTTATTTTTTTAATTTTTAAGTTTGAACGTGATTTTTTTTTTTTCAATCTTCATTTGATGTTAATTGAATTTCTCTCTATCTATTTTTTCTAGGATTCATCTATTTTTTTATTTTTTTTATTCTTATATTCTTATAGTTTATTTTCAAATTTAAACTTTATTTATTTTATACATAGTGAGATAAATCAAATATCACCATCTAAATTAGCATCATCGTATTTAATAGTGAATTTTTAACATTGTTCACCACTTTTTATTACTTGCTTGTGCATAGTACGGATTACTGGTAGAAAGAAATTGAATGTGTAATTAAAAAGCTCCCCTAAAAATGCGTGAGTGTGCGCCCAAGGAACCCTTCACTATTGTCATGACCCGAACCCGCCCTCCCTATGGGTTAAGGACATAACCGGCCAGTAATCCTGTGATTACCTACGGCCTCAGAACAAAACAGACATAACTCGTCAGAGTAAAGGGGCCAAACGGAAGCAAAAATTTAAAACTTTGTCCATAGAGCCGTGCTCATATGCACATCAAACAAACCATACTCATATATGTTAATAACCCACATCAAAAGTACAGTAGCATAAACTTCTTTACAGACAGGATCATCTAAACTGAGCCAACCCATAACAGACTATATACAAATATACACAAAGTCCTTGCCAACAAGACAACACGTAAGTGCGTAACAAAATGGCAAGGATGGGTCTCGTGCGTGAGACATAAGGCTGGCTCTCCAAAACTCGTGTTGTTCATGGCAGACTTCACTGGGGCTGGGTTTGGATTTCTCTTGGCTCACCTACAAATACATAAATGAGCGTGAGTGATAGCCCAGTGAATAATATCAAGTACAGAAGTTACATAACAATGTAGAACAGCAAGTTCCAAACAGCCTTGGGCCCAATTCATATTTCTATTTAACAGATATATAACTATACGAATTTCAAATCAAGTGACTTGTAGTTCCAACATTCTGGCCTTTGGCCCATTCAAATTCCCATTCATGTCAAAACGGCCTTCGGCCCACTCATTTATGTCAAAACGGCCTTCGGCCCGATCATTCTTGTCAAACGGCCTTCGGCCCACTCATTCATGTCAAAACGGCCTTTGGCCCGATCATTCATGTCAAAATGGCCTTCGGCCTGTTCATTCTTGTCAAACGGCCTTCGCCCCACACATTCATGTCAAACCTTCGGTCCATTCATATAAGTCAAAACGACCTTTGGTCCATTCATATAAGTCAAAACGACCTTCGGTCCGTTCATTTCTACCAAAACGACCTTCGGTCCATTCAATTCTATCAAAACGACCTTTGGTCCATTCGTTTATCAAAACGACCTTTGGTCCATTTATGTTTAACAAACAACCTTCGGTCCATTCATTTTTATTCGTGTCAGACTTTTGTCTACAATCCCAATTAGCAACTCATAAAGCTTATAAGGGAATTAAACAATTGGACATTCACAAGCATTCGAATATCGATATTACTCACAGTGATCGGCTTGTGGATTTGCGCTGGAGCTTGACCCTACACATTTCATGAACACAAAAGGGGTCACTAACAGTTCAATCCGTTCTTTGATTCACATATTCCTCTTTAGGCTTTATTCTTTTATCTCATTAACTCATTTACAATGCTTAACATATGCCTAAGAGTGTTTACAAGTGAAAGAGAACGGAAAACGAAACACAGAACGAGCATACAAAATTTCAGAGAACAGGGTCCCCGCTCGAGCGTCAATTTCCCTGCTCGAGCGGACCCTTAAGGCCTGCAAAAGTACTGGTTGCATGAAAAATACGCTCGAGCGCGTTAGAGTGCTCTCTCGAGCGGAAGGCTTGTCTACAAAACTCCCCGCTCGAGCGTGAGATATCCTCTCGAGCGGACATCCAACTCCGCAAAAAGTGCTGGGAGCACGATTTTCCGCTCGAGCGTCATGTTCCACGCTCGAGCGGACCTCAAAATTCTGGAAAACCCAGATTTGTGTTCTTGAGCTTCATTTCGACTTCCAACCAACCATTCATGCATGTTATGGCTCAAATTGCACATTTACACATGTTAACATGCTACCAATACAAGATTACAACATTAGGAAGCTCAATTTCTTGATTTATCTACATGCATGTCCCAAAATATGCCAAACTCAACACCAACATAACAAACTCATGCATTCAAGCTCATATCTTCTCAAATTGTACATGCATGTGATGAATTAGTCACATTCTCAACTTAGATAACACAAATGGTGATCAAACATGAGTTTCCTTTAACATTTCACATGGATTATACACATTTGTGCTCAAACATGCAATCTCAAAGTAATTTTCTTCCATGCATGCACTTATTAGGCTTTAATTCAACAAACCCAACCCAATTTCATTTTAACCTTACTCTTGATCACCAAGTTAGCTTGAACACACAAAATCACAAACTATAATCCAAGAATTACTCACCTAGAAGCTTTAATCTCCTAAGCTCTAGTCAATTCTTGAGCTAAATCTCAAAGATTTCCAAGCTTTAGGCCAATTTGCACAATTCTCTCCTCTTTCACTCTAACATCGGCCTGCCTCCTTGCTCTCTCCAGAGAGTTGATCAGCCCAAATGAAGTTAAAGGAAGGGAATTGAGTGTAACATGCCTTTACATAGATCCCCACTTACAATATAATAATAATAATAAAGCAATTTGGCACTATTCATCAATTTAATCGATTTAATCTAACCCGATCAATTTTCAATTAAATTTCACCGTAGGCTCTAAAAATTACGCTAATCACAATGGCGTAATCAATTTCGGGTTCTGTGGCCGATAAGGCCCTCAATTTAATTTCCAAAGTAGATTATTCAAACAAATATTCCTACGGTGAACAGATAGAATTTCAAGATCACATTTATTCACATAATGGTACATAAAATCATGCCAGACACATAATCATACTCAAATTAAGGACTAATTAGCATAATATAGAACAGGGGTATCACAGTCTTCCTCCCTTTAGGAAGTTTGGTCCTCCAAACTTGAGTTACCTTCGTCGGGAAACAAATGTGGATAGCGTAGTCACATTTCCTCCTCTTTTTCCCACGTGGCATCTATACCATAGTGTTCCTTCCATTCAACTTTCACCATCGGGATGGTTTTGCTTCTCAATTGTTTCACTTGCCGATCAACAATTCTTTCCGGCCATTCCGCATATTCTATATTTTCATCAATAGCAACCCGGTGATAATCAATCACATGAAACGGGTCTCGGAGGTAACCCCTCAACATCGACACATGAAACACATTATGGATTTGCTCGAATCCCGGTGGCAAAGCTACTCTGTAGGCAACTGGACCAAGCCTCTCCAAAATCTGAAACGGCCCAATGTAACGGGGCGACAACTTGCCCTTCTTTCCAAACCGGACTTGGCCTTTCATCAGGGAAACACGGATGAACACATGGTCACCAACCTCATACTCAAGAGGTCTTCTCCGAACGTCTGCATAATTCTTTTGTCGGTCCTGAGCTGTTTTGAGCCTTTGGCGAATAACCTTGATTTTCTCAGAAGTGTCTTGCACAATTTCTGGCCCAACCAAAGCTCTATCCCTGACCTCTGTCCAACAAATAGGTGATCTACACCTCTTACCATACAGAGCCTCGTATGGTGCCATACCGATGCTGAAGTGGAAGCTGTTATTATAAGCAAACTCTGCAAGTGGCAAATAGTCTTCCCAACTTCCCTGAAAATCCAAGGCACACATGCGAAGCATATCTTCCAAAGTTTGTATCGTTCGTTCTGACTGCTCGTCTGTCTGTGGATGGAATGCAGTACTGAATCTTAGTTCTGTTCCCATAGCTTCCTGCAAACTCTTCCACAATCTAGATACAAATTTCGGATCTCTATCCGACACAATAGATACCGGAACTCCGTGTAAACGGACAATCTCATCAACATAAATAGTAGCCAATCTATAAGCAGTAAATGTAGTTTTAACAGGCAGAAAATGTGCAGATTTAGTCAGTTTATCAACTATAACCCAAACAAAATCCATACCTCGAGAAGTCCGAGGTAGGCCAACAACGAAATCCGTAGTCACATATTCCCACTTCCATTCAGGAATAGGGAGAGGTTGAAGTAGACCGCCTGGTTTCTGATGTTCAGCCTTAACTTGCTGACATTAAAGGCACTTGGACACATATTCTGCAATCTCTTTCTTCATTTTAGGCCACCAATAGGTTTGTTTCAAGTCCCGATACATTTTATTGTTACCCGGATACATAGCAAATATGGATCTGTGGGCTTCATTTAGGACTCTCTTCTTTAGTTCCGGGATATCAGGGACACATAGTCGGTTTTAGAATTTCAACACTTCATTCTCAATGCCAAACTCTGCTTTCGGACTTGTCTCAAATTCATCAATCACCTTTCTGAGGAACTCATCCTCTTTCTGTTTATGTTTGATTTCATCAACAATGGCCGGCTCGGCGGTAATAGCGGCTACCAATCCGCCCTGCCCACATACTATTACTTCAATTTCAGACCTCTCAAAGTCTTGCAAAATTTCCCTTTGTTCTGTAAGCAAACAAGCCATACTCCCTGTTGATTTTTTGCTCAAGGCATCAGCAATTGTATTAGCTTTCCCGGGGTGGTACTGAATGTCAAGATCATAGTCTTTGATAAGTTCAAGCCATCTTCTCTGTTGTATATTCAGTTCTTTCTGTGTAAAAAAGTATTTTAGGCTCTTGTGATCTGTGTAGACTTCACACTTTGCCCCATAGAAATAATGCCGCCAGATTTTCAAAGCAAAAACAACTGCGGCCAATTCCAGGTCATGCGTTGGATAATTCTTCTCATGTGGCCTCAACTGTCGGGAGGCGTAGGCAATAACTTTTCCGCTCTGCATTAACACACAACCCAAACCTTTATAAGACGCATCACTGAATATTACAAAATTTTCCGTACCTGAAGGTAGTGTCAAAATTGGTGCAGTGGTCAATCTTGTTTTCAGTTCTTGAAAAGCAGATTCTCTTTCATCATTCCATTCAAATGGTTGCCCTTTACGTGTCAATTGGGTAAGAGGCACGGCTAGTTTCGAAAAGTCCTTCACAAACCTCTGGTAGTACCCAGCTAAGCCCATAAAACTGCGAACCTCTGTCACATTAGTCGGTGTAGGCCAATTCACAATTGCCTTTATTTTCTGCGGGTCCACTGAAATTCCTTCCTTGTTGATCACATGCCCTAAGAAAACAACTTCATCCAACCAAAACTCACATTTCTTTAGTTTAGCAAATAATTTCCTTTCTCGAAGTATTTGTAAAACAGTCCTCAAATGATGTTCATGTTTAAGTCTATCTTTAGAGTATATCAAAATATCATCGATGAAGACTACAACAAACTCATCAAGGTAGGTTTTAAAAATTCTATTCATTAGGTCCATAAATGCTGCCGGAGCATTAGTCACCCCAAATGGCATAACAAGAAACTCAAAATGACCATACCTCGTTCTGAATGCTGTTTTCTCGACATCCTCTGCCTTAACTTTCAGCTGATGATACCCGGATCTCAAATCAATCTTAGAAAACACCTGTGATCCCTGCAACTGGTCAAATAATTCATCAATACGGGGTAAGGGATACTTGTTCTTTATCGTTACCTTGTTCAATTCCCGATAATCGATGCACAGGCGCAAGGTACCATCATTCTTTTTCACAAATAACACCGGTGCGCCTCAAGGCGAAGTGCTAGGCCGGATAAACCCCTTGTTAAGCAGGTCTTGCAACTGTTCTTTCAATTCTTTCATCTCGGCAGTAGCCATTCTGTAGGGAGTCTTAGAAATAGGCTGGGTGCCTGGCACAGTCTCAATAGTAAACTCTATCTCCCTGTCTACCAATTCCCCTGGTAATTCATCTGGGAACACATCTGGGAATTCTCTAACAATAGGAATATCATTCAATTCAACATTCACAGATTGTTCAGTCAACACATAGCACAGATAACCCTGGCACCCCTTCCTGATCAGTTTACATGCTTTCATTGCAGATATCAAATAAGGTGGAGGCACTACCCCATTACCCACAAACACAATTTCCTTTTGTTTTGGTGGTTTAAATATAACCCTTTTTGTCACACAATCTATGGTGGCACAATACTTAGTCAACCAATCCATGCCCAAAATTACATCAAAATGTCTAAAGTTCAAGGGCAATAAATCTACATATAAGGTAGCATCCTCAATATGCATGTCACAAAACCGATATATATAGTCACATAACACAGATTCCCCGATGGAGCAGACATACACAACAAATATGGCAACAACTCTAGGGGTCTTTTCAGTCTAGATGCAAATGTATATGTCACAAATGAGTGTGTTGATCCAGAATCAATTAATACAAAGGCATCCTGATTACATATTGAAATAGTACCTGAGACAACGGCATTGGCGTTCCGTGTATCGCCCGGAACAAGTGCAAAAACTCTCCCTTGTCTCACTGTCTCCCCAGTAGTAGCAGATCTCAAAGTATTTCCCGGTTTTGGAACTGATGCAATTGAACCAGCTGCTAGTTTCCCACTGTTCTGATTACATTCTCGGGCCATGTGCCCTTGTTTCCCACATTTGAAGCAGGCTCCTGATGTACGGTAACAAACTCCACGGTGCCTTTTGCTACAAATGTTGCACATGGGAGCTATGTCTCGGGAAGAATTTGAAGTAGCGGAGGAGCCCGTGTTTTGCTTTTTCAGAAATTTCTTCTTCGAAAAGACGCCTTGCCTTTTGTTACCCTTCCATTCTGTTACTGGCTTAGCTTGTCTAGCTATATTAGCCTCTGATATGATGGCCCTATCAAGCACCCCAATGTAGGTTTCCAACTTTAGAACATTCACCCTCTCTAGGATGTCACTGCGGAGTCCACCTTCAAAATGTCTTGCCTTCTTATAATCGGTGTCAATCACGTGTGGTGCAAACCTGGCCAATTCAGTGAACT
The DNA here is from genome assembly GCA_030407325.1 of Camellia japonica. Lineage (NCBI taxonomy): Eukaryota > Viridiplantae > Streptophyta > Magnoliopsida > Ericales > Theaceae > Camellia > Camellia japonica. Next base: position 89,483,169 of record JAPPVO010000016.1, on the reverse strand, counting down.
TGGCCTCATACTCAGCCACTGTCATGCTATCTTGCTTGAGTTCCATGAACTCGGCTACTTTCCTATCCCGAACACATTGCGGGAAGTACTTGTTATAAAAGATCTCCAGAAATTTTACCCAATCCACATCTTTATGATTTTCTCGCATCAACATCCACCATCTTCTTGCTTCGTCTTCTAGCATAAAAGTGGCTAGGAGCACTTTCTGAGTCTCTGAACAGGGGAACACTTCAAATAATTTCTCAATGCCGAGGACCCACGCTTCGGCTTTCAACGGATCTAATCCCCCGTGAAACTGTGGTGGTTTCATTTTCTTGAATTCCTTGGTGAGAGCTATTATCCGATCATCATTTTGATTATCTGGCATGGGTGGTGCCGGAGGTGGAGGTGGCGGGTGTGGTTGCTGCCACTGTTGTTGCCACTCCTGTTGCTGTCTCAAAGCTTCTGCCATTTCTTGGATCAATCTTTCCATCCTGTCTATTCTGGCAGTAGAGGACTCCTCTATCTCATCACCTCTGGTTCTCACCATCTGATTAAACTTGCATTATATTTCATACAAAAGATTCACAAATGTATACACTAAGAGCACACATATTCAAATGGTTTGCAATGCAAGTAGTTCACAACTTACACATATAATTGTTCATATCAAAACATTTAAGCATATAATCAATGCTTCCAAATTCATATTTATCACATGAATGCATCATAAATCTTATTTAGACGCTTATTGCTCTTTTTGGACAAGTGTGTGAGTTATTAACTCGTGCTCTGATACCACTCTGTCATGACCCGAACCCGCCCCCTATGGGTTAAGGACATAACCGGCCAGTAATCCTGTGATTATCTACGGCCTCAGACCAAAACAGACATAACTCGTCAGAGTAAAGGGGCCATACGGAAGCAAAAATTTAAAACTTTGTCCATAGAGCCATGCTTATATGCACATCAAACAAACCATACTCATATATGTTAATAACCCACATCAAAAGTACAGTAGCATAAACTTCTTTACAGACAGGATCATCTAAACTGAGCCAACCCATAATAGACTATATACAAATATACACAAAGTCTTTGCCAACAAGACAAAACGTAAGTGCGTAACAAAATGGCAAGGATGGGTCTCGAGCGTGAGACACAAGGCTAGCTCTCCAAAACTCGTGTTGTTCATGGCAGACTTCACTGGGGCTGGATTTGGACTTCTCTTGGCTCACCTACAAACACATGAATGAGCGTGAGCGATAGCCCAGTGAATAATATCAAGTACAGAAGTTACATAACAATGTAGAACAACAGGTTCCAAACGGCCTTGGGCCCAATTCATATTTCTATTTAACAGATATATAACTATACGAATTTCAAATCAAGTGACTTGTAGTTTCAACATTCTGGCCTTTGGCCCATTCAAATTCTCATTCATGTCAAAACGGCCTTCGGCCCACTCATTTATGTCAAAACGGCCTTCGGCCCGATCATTCTTGTCAAACGGCCTTCGGCTCACTCATTCATGTCAAAACAGCCTTTGGCCCGATCATTCATGTCAAAACGGCCTTCGGCCTGTTCATTCTTGTCAAACGGCCTTCGGCCCACTCATTCATGTCAAAACGACCTTCGGTCCATTCATATAAGTCAAAACGACCTTTGGTCCATTCATATAAGTCAAAACGACCTTCGGTCCGTTCATTTCTACCAAAACGACCTTCGGTCCATTCAATTCTATCAAAACGACCTTTGGTCCATTCGTTTATCAAAACGACCTTTGGTCCATTTATGTTTAACAAAACGACCTTCCGTCCATTCATTTATTCGTGTCAGACTTTTGTCCACAATCCCAATTAGCAACTCATAAAGCTTATAAGGGAATTAAACAATTGGACATTCAAAAGCATTCGAATATCGATATTACTCACAGTGATCGGCTTGTGGATTTGCCCTGGAGCTTGACCCTACACATTTCATGAACACAAAAGGGGTCACTAACAGTTCAATCCGTTCTTTGATTCACATATTCCTCTTTAGGCTTTATTCTTATCTCATTAACTCATTTACAATGCTTAACATATGTCTAAGAGTGTTTACAAGTGAAAGAGAATGGAAAACGAAACACAAAACGAGCATACAAAATTTCAGAGAACAGGGTCCCCGCTCGAGCGCCAACTTCCCCGCTCGAGCGGACCCTTAAGGCCTGCAAAAGTACTGGTTGCATGAAAAATACGCTCGAGCGCGTAATAGAGTGCTCGAGCGGAAGGCCTGTCTACAAAACTCCCTGCTCGAGCGTGAGATATCCCGCTCGAGCGGACATCCAACTCCGCAAAAAGTGCTGGGAGCACGATTTTCCTGCTCGAGCGTCATGTTCCACGCTCGAGCGGACCTCAAAATTCTGGAAAACCCAAATTTGTGTTCTTGAGCTTCATTTCGACTTCCAACCAACCATTCATGCATGTTATGGCTCAAATTGCATATTTACACATGTTAACATGCTACCAATACAGGATTACAACATTATGGAAGCTCAATTTCTTGATTTATCTACATGCATGTCCCAAAATATGCCAAACTCAACACCAACATAACAAACTCATGCATTCAAGCTCATATCTTCTCAAATTGTACATGCATGTGATGAATTAGTCACATTCTCAACTTAGATAACACAAATGGTGATCAAACATGAGTTTCCTTTAACATTTCACATGGATTATACACATTTGTGCTCAAACATGCAATCTCAAAGTAATTTCTTCCATGCATGCACTTATTAGGCTTCAATTCAACAAACCCAACCCAATTTCATTTTAACCTTACTCTTGATCACCAAGTTAGCTTGAACACACAAAATCACAAACTATAATCCAAGAATTACTCACCTAGAAGCTTTGATCTCCTAAGCTCTAGTCAATTCTTGAGCTAAATCTCCAAGATTTCCAAGCTTTAGGCCAAATTTGCACAATTCTCTCCTCTTTCACTCTAACAGCCGGCCTTGCCTCTCTCCAGAGAGTTGATCAGCCCAAATGAAGTTAAAGGAAAGGAATTGAGTGTAAAATGCCTTTACATAGATCCCCACTCACAATATAATAATAATAATAAAGCAATTTGGCACTATTCATCAATTTAATCGATTTAATCTAACCCGAATCAATTTTCAATTAAATTTCACCGTAGGCTCTAAAAATTACGCTAATCACAATGGCGTAATCAATTTCGGGTTCTGTGGCCGATAAGGCCCTCAATTTAATTTCCAAAGTAGATTATTCAAACAAATATCCTACTGTGAACAGATAGAATTTCAAGATCACATTTATTCACATAATGGTACATAAAATCATGCCAAACACATAATCATACTCAAATTAAGGACCAATTAGCATAATACAGAACAGGGGTATCACAACTATGTTGCAAACGGTTTTGTTTTTGGTCATTGGTCTTAATGTGTACAAACAAAGGAAAATATTTAAAAATTTTAAGAAAATTAATAAATTACAATTTGACATTTATGATGCTTTATTATTGTGTATTAAATTAGATAAGGTTTTTAGGAGTGTCAAATATATATATTTTTAAAACTAATTAATCTGAACCTCTTCTTAGTCATTTATTTTGTATCAACTTTCCTCTCGATATTCAATAGTCCTTGATATAGGAAACACTATGTCCCAATGAATATTAGTTCAGACCTCAATTTTATAAGTCAAATATCAAATTATGCATTTTATCAGATTATTAATCTAATCCCAGAGCCATATCTTCCCAAACAAATATGGCCATAATATTTTTTAATTAATATATAATAGAACGATAATATTACCTAAATATATCGCCTGTAATCAGTAATTTACTACTATAACATTATTGGGTAAATAGAGGACAATACTTTTCCTTTTCTTTCTTTTAATTGGCAAATGATAGACAAGACTTGTACATTTAATTTATTTACTAACGGTTGGCACACGGGATGTGTGTGTAATTCAAATAAGTAAAAATAAAATAAAATACTTATTATATATTGTGTGTGACTCAAATGGTAATTTTCTTCATTAGACCTAAAATCTAAGGTTCGAGTTCCACTCCTCCCATCTATCTAAATTGTTTTTTTCTTTTTAAAGAAAAAAATAGATACTGTAGAGGTTGTTTTAAGGACACCACCGAACGTGTTCACTTTATAATAGTACTAGAGGTTATTTTAAAAAGTGAACAATTTGCAGCATAATGATAGAAGGCTTTAGGACACCACCAAATGCATTCACTTTATAATAGTGCTAGCGGTTGGTACACACGATGCGTGTGCAATTCAAATAAGTAAAAATAAAATAAAATATATATTATGGGACTTAAGTGATAAGATTCTTATTTATTAAACTCAATGTTCGAGTCTCACTCCTAGGTGTGTTCACCTTATAATAGAATAAATGAACGAATGAATGAAAAAAGAAAAGAAAAGAAAAGAAAAAAAAGAAAAGAAAAGAAAAAAAAAAAGAAAAGAAAAGAAAAGAGAAATAATATCATTTTAAACATTCAATAACATTTAAAATGTTATATACAAACCATATGTCAAATTTCTATCAATTTATTTTACGGATACTTTTATTTTTGTCATAAAAGTTCATATTAAAAATAATAATAACAAATTAGGAGGATGAAATGTTACAATTTATAATTAATATTGGCCCCGTTTGGGTAAGAAGGGAGTTGCTTAGTTGATTAAGTTATTTAGTAAGATTTTGTTTATTAGGAAAATGCCAGAGAAGTAGAGGAAGAGTATTTTAGTGTCAATCTATAAGAATAAAGGAGATGTCCAAAACTATAACAACTGTAGAGGAATCAAGCTAATGTGTCATATAATGAAAGTGTGAGAGAGAGTGATGGCACGTCGATTGTAAGATATAATAGAGGTATCAAAGAATCCATTTGGGTTTATGCTTGGTAGGTTAACAATGGAAGTGATCTATCTATTTTTCTAAGGAGAGTAATAGAAAAGTATAGGGAAAAGAAAATAGAGATTCATATGATTTTTATCAATCTTGAGAAAGCATATGATAGAGTGCCTCGAGATAAAATCTGGTGGATGGTAGAGAAAAAATGGGTGACAAAAGGTTACATTGATATGATTAGGGATATGTATGAAGGTGTAGTGATCACTATTAGATTGTCTGTTGGAGAAACAAGTGAATTTCTAATTACTGTAGGGTTACACCAAGGATCAATCTTAAGTCCTTCTCTTTTTGGTTTAGTTATGGATGAGTTAATGAGAAATATTTAAGATGATGTGCCATGGTATATGCTTTTTGCATATGATGTCGTGTCAATAGATGAGACTAGAGAAAGAGTTAACACTAAGTTAGAGACTTTGAGAAAAATACTTGAATCTAAAGGATTTAGGATAAGCAGAATTAAGATAGAGTACATGGAGTGCAATCTTAGTAAAAGTAACGATGGAAGCAGATGGGAAATGAAGATTGAGAACCAAGAACTATTTAAGAGTGAACATTTTCATTATTTAGGATTGAATATTACAATGGTTGAGAAGATTGGAGTGGATGTGATCCATATAATTAAGGCGATGAGTCTATTCCAATTATTACATTTTCACTATAATTTTGTCTTTTTGTTTGTGCATGTATATGATCTCTGGATATTATTAGTGTCTTAATCATTTCAGGTGCAAGCTTGCTGCGGTAATCGCTCAGCACCCTGTCCACCTACACTAAAAACTGTTTCAGAAATGATCATAGAAATAGCAACGGTTAGTATATCATGGGTCATCTGTGAAAGCACAAGTCACATAGATTCATTTTGTTTCCATCAATCCAAAATATCAAAATCTCCGCTATCATCCACTAGTGGGCTATCTAAATAGCGTTGTAATACAGAACTACTTACACTTGCATGTTGAGATATTCTTCTATTTTTTATTGCTGAAAAAACACTTAATCTTCCAATTCGAGATGAGACTGGTGTAGTGTGTGTATTTGCATATACAGTGGCCATGTATTCTTCAAATATTTTTTTGCATGTTTTCATAATATGGGCAAGTTGTTCTTGTTCAGCGAAAATACGTTCTAAATTTTTTTGTAAATCAATTTCTTTATACCTAGGATGAATTATTATGGCTGAACTTAAAGATGAGGCAATGAATCAATATATTTATTGAACTTTTCTTTCATTACAGTAATAATGGTTACATAATATTCATTTTCCATATTTTGTGAAAACTCACATTCTTCTTGCTAACATGTGTAAAACAAATGGTGAAGTAGGAATATATAAGAAAATAATTTTGTTGCAGTATCAAAAAAAATTTAAAAATCTTTATATAAGGCTACTTGGTGCCAATTAAGTTTCGTGGGAGTCAGTATTTCCCATATTGATGTTGTTGCAAAAAATAAATCTATTTCTTTTTTTTATTTACAAGCTCTTTTTAACATATTATACGTTGAATTACACTTGCTTTCTATATCTAAAATTAATTTTTTAAATAACATACTTTCTCGTTAACAAATTTTCTTGTATTCTGAAATTCGATTAGCAGAAGACATATAGTAAGAACCGCATTTTTTTTATTACCAATACAGAAGTCTCTACATACAACAAATATCACTTTTGATAACATGCAGTGAATGTTATCTTAAATAAACGATAGCATTCGTTGGCATTCTATGTTAGCCCATGTTATTAAAAATCTATCATTTTTTATAACTTTCATAGAATGCTATGGATGAATACTATGAAAAGTATATTGTAGCATTCTTAGAATGCTATGAAATGGTTAAAAGTTGATTAAAAATAGAACCATAGCAATTTATAATTGTTATAAAATCTCTTTTTCAATAATCTAACAACGTTATTATATACCATATCATCGCTATTTATGAATGCTATAATAATGTATATCACTTTTTGTGTAGCATTTATTTGATACAATAAATACCTGCTACATTATATATTTAAAAAACCTGAAGCTGATAATGTAATGGAAATATTATCATCGATATTACCGTTTTAATGGAAAGAAAATCTTCATTGACAAATATAAAAATATTATCATCCACTACTTAAAGAATAGCAACCATCATTAAAGGAACAAAATAATTACATCGTTTGGGTAAAGTACCAAAATATAAATTTCACAACATTAAAATATAGCATACAAAAAGCTTAAGTCCTAAATTTGTCCATTTAAAGGTCAAAATAATCCTCATTCACTCAAATACCCCATTCCTTCACCTATGAATTTCTCATCCTTCAAGCTTGCTTCTCATACGAATTTGATCCCTCTTCTTCATAAAGAAGCCTGCAAAAGAACAATTAATTAGATCCTCATGGTTAAAAGAGAAATTAAAAAAATAAAAATACGTGTATCTGAACAATCCATAAGCTCAAGTGATTCAATCTTGCTTTCATACCCAATGAAGTAAGAAAGTTGACTTCATTGAAGAATTAAATATCCAGGTTAGTAACTTTAGATTGATTATATAAGTAAATCAACAGACACCACAAAAAAATAAAAAATAAAAATGTTATCATAAATACGAAATGGAGAGTATCTTTTACATGCAAGATTAAAAAAATAAAATGAGTAGAATGTCAATATTTTAGAATTCTTTATTTAAATCCATTGCCACTATATTACTTGGTTCAGCATATAAAAGCAGAACGCAAGTCATTTGGTTCTGTCATCTATCTCATCATTACTTTCTTGAAATAAGAAATAAAAAATTAAAAAAAATCCAAAAAGATTCAAAATCATCATATAAGATCCAAAATCACAACAATTCACATCATGCTAAAGGATTTAGTTAAATAAATTACTAATTTTTGGATCAAAAAAAAATTAGATAATGGAATTTAAGGTACACAACATTTTATAGTTACCATGGTTAATCTGATATAATTTTTATACTCATTATGTGCTATATATGGATATACCCAAGAATTGAAATCTCTCATAAATACGGAGGACCTTTCAAAGTTGTATCTAAACACCTTGCAAAAGCCTCGAATCAAAGAAACTCATGTAAATCAAGAATTTCAATTTTCAAATAGTAGTATTATAAATTTAGAAATTTTACTGACAAATTACTAAATATTAATATGTGGTTTAGATTCATTTTATACATGAACCTCACAATATACACTTTTAATCTCCACAAAACACTTATATTCTTGACACAAATATGAAAATTTATGTCTCGATTTCTAGATTACATCACTTTCAAAATCCATTTCTTATAACATTCATTACGTTTAGTTGTTCGTTGAATAGAAATTATTAGTACAAGAAAATGAATACACACACGCACACACACACATATATATATATATATACATACATATATACACAAAAGCAAAATTAACTCAATTCATAAATTATAGCAAACCAATATACATACATCGAATCACTCCAAGAAAATTACACAAAAAAAAAATTACTCACAATTTGTTCTTGGAATCTTCTCTTTTCTCGACTGCATTTAAGATCAATTGATGTCCTTTGAGGCTTTTATATCAAATCCAATAGAAACTATAATCAATATATATTGTTAGTATATTATATGTATTATATGTTAGTGCATATATATATTAGTTGTAAAATACCAACTAGCTTTAATAATGTTGTCTCCTTAGTGCATGCTTTCCTGTTTCTTCTTTCAGCCACCTTTGGCCCCTTTGTAACACTCTCTCCTCTATAAAAGAGAGTCATCTGAACATTGGAATAAAACATTCAATACAGATTACATTCAATCAATTGAATACATACAATTTATTCTCTCTGTATTTCTCTCTTTATACATTGAATTTAACATGGTATCAGAGCTATAAGATTTAGGCCTGTATTTCCTTCTCACCGGCGGGCGGGCGGTCGGCAACTTTGCCTTCGCTGCCCGCTGGAGTTGTCTACACATACCTTTATTCCGTTGTATCTTCCCTCTCACAGGAAGTCCTCAATCTCCTCAGAGCTCTGGGGTTGCCACTGATGTCCTTGTTCTTCCTCTTGAACTCCTGAACAAAGATCAACACATTCTTTGCTATCTTTACTTCTGTCTGTTTTCACATCCGAATCAGGGTGGCCATCATGGTCCTTGAAGCCCAAACTAAGATCCAGAGTGCTTTCGTTCAGATCTTGCCTTGCTAATGGAGTATCACCCGGGGCCTGACTTTCATCCATGGGCAAATCATTGATGTGGGTGGAACATGGATCATTCCGCAGAAACATCACAAGATGCACAACTCCACAATCTGCCACATTGATTCTTTCCAAATTCACACCAAACCTTTCCAGTAGCATCACGTTGTAGTTAACTTGACACCCCGGGTAAACGTCCACCTGCATACCACACCATCAGGTCTTTCATCAACTCCTGTCTCCTTCCACCATCTTGATCCATCAGGATTCACTCCTTGGGATAATACCTCTTGATCCCCTTCATTAAGAGCATAAGCTGCTTCTGCTGCATGGGCCGAAAATAGAACACCAAGTTCATGGTTCTCTTCTACATGAAACAATATTTCTTAGAGAGAGAATGATGTGGGTGTTCGATCTGATATAGCTACCTCTCACGCTGGGCATGAGGCTTTTGAACTCTGAAATACCAAGGCCTCTCTCTCTGTCTTCTCTGCAGAAAGGGCCGACCCGTCGGAATCTCGCATTTTCGAAGTCGTGCAAGTCGCTCACTCTATTCAACGACTTCCTCCTTTATTTTTGGGGAGTAATGAATCTTTAGAGGCTGACTTCCTCCTTTTTTTTCTAAACAATATTTTTAAACAAACAAACCAACAAACCATGTGCTGGTTTTTCCCAAATCAATGGGCCACTCTGCACCCAAATCAATGACTCTTTCATATTTTATTAATCTATCAACATCCAACCACCTACAATTTGTTTTTGTTTAAAACATATATTTGTTTAATCTGTCATTACCCACTTTACCTATAATGGCTGGCACCATCATGGGTTGGTTTGAACAAAACCGTGGCCCCATTACCACTTTATTTATTTTATTTTATCTTTCTTTTTCTCTTAAAATATATATATATATATATATATCATTCACAACCCACTCGTTTTCATTCTACAAACTTGTCATTTCTTCTTGCCGGGATTAACCACACATACAAAAAAAAAAAAAAAAAAAAAAACAAAACAAAAAAAAAAAAACAAAACAAAACAATCTCCAACCACAACCCACAACCACAACCCACAACCACCACAAAAACCAGCCTTACTTTTTCGCCTCTTCCGTTGTTCTCTTCTTCTTGCCTTGGTCTTGGGCGTCCCTTCTCGGCACTGCCTCCGTGTTTCCCACGCCACCGAGCACGTTCACTTCCCGTTGCTCCTCAAATGCCACATATGGCGGACCTCTGAATTGGAACATAATGGTGGCTTTCCGCCTTCAACACACATATCTCTGCTCGCGCATCCTTATACATGCGCTAGAGTAGAGCCAGTTGGGCGTTTAACTGCTGCACCTCATTTGTCCTACTTTGAAGCCGGTGCGACAAGTTTGTGACCGTAGTCATGGTCTCCACACATGACTTCAATGTATAATGATTCGCTTCAATATCCGATTGTGCAGCCATTATTTGCTCCACAGACAACATAGGAAAGTTCAACGGAGCAAAACCAGAGGCACTTGGTTGAGGTTCAAGGGCAACCGCACCGGTTATCTCTCTTGTGGACTCGTTGAGGTCGGGAAAGAGAGTGAGCAGACCACGGGAAGAAGAGGCTATGTTCTGGGTAGCTGAACAGGAAGAAGAGGCCATGTTATGGGTTGCTGAGTGTTTCAGATGTTACAGAGTGTTTTAGGGTTTGTAGCTCTCAGAGAACAGCTCTCAGAGAACGAAGAGGTTTCAACTGGTTTGTTATGCTTACAAGCCTCAGCCTTCGCTTCAGCTTATATAGACAAAGACGAAGAGGCCGACACGACACTCTGTTGGTCACGTGCATCGCCGCGTGTCCAGCGTGCCTTTTGATGGCTCGCCGCTCGAAGATTTCTGTCGGGCACGCCTTTTGATAAATTGGGCATGCCTTTTGAGGGCGCGACTTTTGAGGGCTCAATATATATATACATGTATATCTTTTGGGCAGCCTATATACACAATCGTACAGTGTATTTTCTACAAGGGTCCGGCAAGACTCTGTAAACTGTCCCGACATTGATTCCGGTTAGCTTCTACAGGGGTCCGGCAAGACTCTGTAAACTGTCCCGACATTGATTCCGGTTAGCTTCTACATGGGTCCGACAAGACTCTGTAAACTGTCCCGACATTGATTCCGGTTAGCTTCTACAAGGGTCCGGCAAGACTCTGTAAACTGTCCCGACATTGATTCCGGTTAGCTTCTACATGGGTCCGGCAAGACTCCGTAAACTGTCCCGGCATTGATTCGGGTTAGCTACTACAACGGTCCAACACGACCATACAGTGTCTTCACCAACGGTCTGACATTACCATACAATGTCTTCTATCCTATTTTATTTTATTTTATTTTTCTGTTTTGTTACTCTCTCCAAACTCAAGTTGGTTGGTTCCTATCCTCCTTGAGTTTGAGGGGGGCTGTTAGTATATTATATGTATTATATGTTAGTGCATATATATATTAGCTGTAAAATACCAACTAGCTTTAATAATGTTGTCTCCTTAGTGCATGCTTTCCTGTTTCTTCTTTCGGCCACCTTTGGCCCCTTTGTAACACTCTCTCCTCTATAAAAGAGAGTCATCTGAACATTGTAATAAAACATTCAATACAAATTACATTCAATCAATTGAATACATACAATTTATTCTCTCTGTATTTCTCTCTTTATACATTGAATTTAACATATATTACATATAATTGATGAGTAGAATTGAAAGAGCGAGTATAGCGATTCTGGTTTTGCCCCGACCTTCATTGTGTCCCGAACTTGGATTCCGTGGTTGAATATTGTATCAATGTCTTGTTTTTCCCCTTTGACTTTTTGTATTTGAGTTTTGGAACTTGTTGGGCGTGTTTGGAACAGATTGGTTGTTGATTGGTTTAGATTGTTGTTGCCTAGATTTTGGCCTCTTCGTTCAAGCGAGACTTCTTGCACTCGAGCGAGCCTTGTGTAATTGGCTTCTTCGCTCGAGTGAGGTTTGAGGGTCTTCAGGTTTCTCTCCCATACATAGTTTTTCTGGGAAGGGGAAGTTCTTCGCTCGAGCGAGCCTGGTGAAATTGATTCTTCGCTCGAGCAAGACTTCTTGCGCTCGAGCGTGCGTGTGCATTTGTGGCAGACCTGAAGTTTTGCATTCTGCGCTCGAGTGAGGTCTCTTGTTGTGTCTGGTCGCTCGAGCGATAACTCCTTTGCTCGAGCAAGGACTGTGTATATCAGTTCGCAGCAGAGCTCTTCTGTATCACTTTTGCATCACATTCCACTCAAAACCCTAGCCCATCTCATTCTCTCTCTAAAATACTCTCTCTTTCTATAAATACATTTTGATTTAGGGGTCTCTCAACCCTAGTCCCTTTATTAAAAAGGTAGAGCAACTCGTGGACTTCCATTTGATCCAAGAAAGTTTGAGTTTTGGGCATCTTCAAAGTTTCTCCTTCTTCCTCTTTGAGCTCTACTTTTGAGGTAGGGATATTCTACTCTTTGATATGGGTTTTAACCTAGGTGTTTGTCATTTTGTATAAATGGTGGGATTTGGGAAGATTTGGGTGAAGTTAGGGTTTGGATTTGAATTTTTATTTTTGAAAGAGGGGTTTTTTATATTTGGCCCCATATATGTATGTGAGGTCTTGATTATGATGTTATGTGAGAATACGTGGTGAGATTGAGCCTTGGGATTGATATTTGAAAAATGGAAAGATTTGCCCTAATATGAGTTAAATAAATTATTTGTATAAATAATGAAATTGATACGAGAAATATGAAATTGGAAGGGCGTATAAATGAATGGTGTTGTTGGATTTGATAAATCTCTCACCTATGAAAAATTTGGCAAATTATCTGTTTGATAGATTTGTTTATCTGTTTAGAAATATCTGTTTTGGGCTATTGGTGGAGGATAACTATGATTGTTGTAGAAACTGCATGAGAACTAGGTAAATTGAAACTAGTCATATGAATTATGTCATTGAATATGACGGTTGATTAAATTGTTGAATGTGTGAATTTGGTAGTCATTGTATATGATAACATTTTTAAATACATTGTACATGTATCTTTGTTTGGGGGGAGATAGGGGATGTACTACATTGTTTGGGAGGAGATAGGGGATGAACTTCATTGAAAACTAAGTTAGCCGGAGTGTCCAGGGTGCAAGTCCCAAAATCTTATATATATATGGGTGTCGGTTCACTCGGATGTGATTCCGTAAAATAGCAAAAAAATTGAAGTGTTTGAATAATGATTATTATTGAAGTGTTATTAAATGAGTTGTAGTCTCGTTTTGAATTGTTTAGGTTACAATGAACTATACCAATGAATTGATTTGGATAAATGAGTAGAAATAGACTGGGATATAGATGTCGATAATGATTGATTATGGAAAGAGTGTAAGTTAGTTTGCAAGTATTGAACATTTATCTGATACTGACATCTTAGTTAATTCTCATATATTGTTTTAGCATATCTCTACTGGGTTTTGGCTCACCCTACTTAGGAAATCATTTAGAGGTGACAGGACATAGTTTGGGAGGCTTAGGGGCTGGAGGCTCTATTTTTTTTTGTTATTTTGGTTTTGTGGTTATATGTTTTCTTTTAAGTTGAGGGCTTTAATTGTAAAGAGCTTATGACTCTCTTTTATTGTAACCAATCTATCTTTTGGAAAGATATAAGCCTGTAGGGCATTTATTTTTGTTGTTATCCATTTGTTACATGCTATAGTTTCAGAATGAATATTTATGAAAGTGCAATACATGTAATCTCTTTGGTAATAAAAACTCTGATGAATGGAAGTAATATATTTCCTATTATGCTTGTGAATCTCTTGGGTGATTTGAACCATATTTTGAGGGCGTTACGGGGAGAGAGTATTACCTTTACGTTAAGAAGAAAAATACTGAACCAAGAAACTTTATGGAGCAAAAATCCTACTAGTATTGCTTTGGATTATCCACAATGAGAGAGAAATTAGGAAACTACTTGAAAGTGGGATCACGGGATACCTTTAGTGCTAAAATTTTGGAATTTATATTTTAATATCTAAGATATCATTATATTTTCATTTATAACATTTACAAAATGTGATTAAAATCATAAACACGCTTAATTTTTAACAACAATTGTAAAAGGATATTAAAATTAGAATAAATGCTATAAGAAATATAATGTTATCACCTAATACTATTTTATTAGAAAATGTTGTAGATGTATCATATTTGAAAGTAAATATAAAAAAATTGCTATAAATACTTTTTGTTTCTTTAACAATCAAGTTTAAAATATGAGTACAACAACGAACATATAAATCACCGTTAACAAGCAATTATAAAATTGATTTCAAATGAGTTACAGACTTATTGGAATATGTTCCATTATCTAAACTAATGGTAAATATTTTATTTTGCAAAGTTCACTCATATATTAAAGTTCTTATTTTTATCCTAAGTGAATAACCAATATATGGAAGTTCAATTAATCTACATGAAATAATTCTTTTCTTTAATTTCCAAACATTATCAACAAAATGTGTAGTGATTCATTGATATTCTAAATCATTATTTGACCACAGATCAAATGTTAAACAAACTCTTCGATTCAAATTTTTTAAAATTTCAAATAATTCATTTTTAATATTCTCAAATTTCTTTAAAATCTTGTTTCTAGTCGTATTTTTTGAAAAATCTTGATATTGCGGTGCAAAACCTCTTTGAGTCATTTCTAAAAATCGAAACATTCACTAGTAGAAAAATATTATTCTTTTTTAATAATATAATCAACTATAGAATTTTGTGCATGTATAGAATCATATAAAAATATTTGCAAATTACTAGTTGATGAAATCCCTAATTGCATTTGAGTTCTAATATCAGGTTGTTGACTTTGTAAATGTCTTTGAGCATGCATTTTTAGATGGCTAGTACTCTTACAGATGCAACACTAAGTAAATTTGCATAATATTTATAATTTTTTTAAATACAATTGTACCATCAGGATTAATTATAGGTACTCTTTCAAAATGCTCCCAAACAATACTAGACGTGTCCCTAGATGATGATGCTGCTGCTATTAGAAGAGGAATATTAGATACAGTAGAAGGAGAATCAACAGATTCATATTGTGTGTATGCATCAATATCAACATAAACATTAGGAATATTAGTATCCATAGTAATGTACGTAAAATAATATATATGAACTGAAAATTAATTAAAATAATAAGTAACATAAAATAATATTACGAAATAATTAACGTAAAAAAAATGAGTAGCTAATAAATATTAATTCAAATAATTAATGTTATCGACTGGTGAATGGAATACAAAAATTAGCTTCTTCTGATAAAAGTTTCTTCTTGCACGATTATAATTGCCACTTATGATGAGACTTCAAAATTAATTGAGAGAGTTAATAGTTGAGAGAGAATGAGAGTTTGAGAGAGAGATATATTTGTGAGAAATAAAATGGGAGAAAGGTGGCATTTACAAGAGTTGAGAAGAGGGAGGAGTTAATTTATAAAAATAAAAATAAAAATTGGTGGTCGTTGGTAGGAAATGGTCATTTGACCGTTTGAAGAATTTTATTTATTTTTCAAATCTTTTTATCATTGGACACTGCACACTGGCAAGGAGCTGTTGTGAGTGGGCTGGATCGGGCTGAATAGGGAAAAAAATTTAGGCCAGATCAGGCTGTGAAACAGATGGTCCAAATTTAGGCCTAAGGTCCCGGGCCTAGTTGGGCTCACACAGGCCGCGGGCCAATTTTACATCCCTAGCTCTAATGTAATGATAGATGATAAAATGATGGTAGTGATATGGTGTAAACAAGTTCAAATTAGGATTATTAAAAGAGCAAGTGAGAAAATGCCATATGTACTGTAAAAAAAAATATTTTGTTAAATAAATTAACAGAGATGAACATAGGTGATTATTCGGCGGGACACGTGGTGCTCCATGGTAATATGATTAGTAGAGAATGTAGAATATTAATTATTTATGTTAAGTAATTGAGAAATAAGAGGTGCTATAATGAATGGTAATTTGTAAATGAGTATAGCCACGTAGTACTATGTGACTATTGTACAATTTTTTGATGTGGATGTGGAATTAGTGCTCGTTTGACTAACATTTTGAGATTAAAAAAGTACAAAAAAAATAAAATAAGCTATATAAGTGAATAAGACAAAATATCACTTTTTACTCATAATCATTATATTTTTTCTCTCACAAAAGTCAAAAAAGTCTCAAAACAAAAACCAAACGAGACTAAAAAAATCTCAAGTTAAAAAAGTTGATTATACTAGCCAATGCCAAATGATCCCTTAATATCGAATTTAAATATTAGAATTTAAATCGAAACATATAAAAACTTAGGGGTTTAATTTGTACTCTGGCTTGAAGTTTAGAGTTTTTTTTAATAAAAAAATAAAAAATTCTTATGTATTTTAATTATTGAAATAAATGAAAAGATCACTCTGGCTGTCATATGACGGCGATAATAAAAATTTGGAGGGCGATGAGTGGCTTGGGGCACGTCCTTTATTTTACATTCTGGGGGCGCCCCTTTACCCTTTTTCGAGAATAAATCGAGTGCATTCAAACCAAATTATCTCCCCACAGTCTAGCCGAGAAAGGCCGTTAAAGTTGTTGAAGTTTTCATTTAATGCCACATGTCGATCTACTATTCACAGCTGTATCTTCCCCATTGCTTTCATCATCCACTGGAACATTACAAGCGGGTCGGCGAGCGCTGATTGGGCGCTATCTCACTGATTCGGTTTGTGGCCAGCCTCTCGTCTGCAAAAGCATTCTAACCGTACATTTTCTGACTTTTACATAAATTTCAAATTTAAAGATGACGTGGCACTTTTTCATTGGCTAGAGGATTTAAAAAAATAACTTTAAATAGGATGGTTTAGAATAATATTAGAGATACTAAGGTCAAGTTTGGCTAAACTAAAAAAGTTCACTTATTTCATCTTTTTTATATTTTTTGGGTTACATCAATCAACATCTCTTCTCTATTTTTTCTACACATAATACAAGAAAAGTCAAAAAGTACACTTATTTAGGCCAAGTTTGGGAAGACTAAATAAGTGTACTTTTTGACTTTTATTGTATTATGTGTAGAAAAAGTAGAGAGGAGATGTTGATTGATGTGACCCAAAAAAGATAAAAAGATGAAATAAGTGCACTTATTTTGTTTAGCCAAACTTGGCCTAGTCTTCCCAAACTTGGCCTAAATTTTCTACTAAATAAATTATTAAATGTCTCTAGATGTGAGATTTATAATTTTATAGACCCAACACCTATATAAGATATTTGATCATTTATTTAATAAAAAATTTATCATCTATAACATCTATATAACAATGGAAGGTTCAATTTGAATTCAAGGTTCAAAATGTATATGTGTCAAAATTTGATCCTTTAGATTGCTTCAATCTAAGGGCTGAAAATGTCTTAAAATGTAAATTAATCCAATGGTTTAAATTGTCTCATCTCAACCATTCAATGGTTGAGATGTCTTTATGTCCCGCCCAAATCCTCTTTGAGCATCAACGGCATCAAAATCTAATGGTCATAAAATCTCTCTCTCTCTCCTCTCCATCACAGGTACTCATCTCCTCTCTCTTTCTGATTTCAATTTTTGAACTCTCTCTCTCTCTCTACCTGCATCGAAGACCATCGCGACGCCGACGAACACCGACCACCTCTCCTCTGTGTCATCCTCTCTCGACGACACCACCGACCACCTCCTCTCCTCTCACCCTCCTCTTTCGTCTCTTTCTCCTTGCAAGGTAAACTAGAACTTCCAACTTGAATTCATGATATTTTTTGCTTCAATCTGAATTTTTTGTGGGTTTGGTTGTAAAGTTGCAATTCATAATATTTTTTTGCTTGAATCTGAATTTTTCGTGGGTTTGTAAAATTGAATCTGGATATTTTTGACATGTGGGTGTTTGGTTGGGTTGATTTTGAAATGAGTTTGAATAGATTTTGAATACACTCTGTTTCATAGATATAGATTTTGACATGTGGGTGTTTGAATAGATTTTGATTTTGAAATGAGTTTGAATAGATAAACGTTGGATATGTAAACCCAAAATCTGTTTCATAGATTTTGAAACATTCTTAACCGTTGAATAGATTTTGAATCTGTTTCATAGATATGTAAACCCAAAATCTATGAACCCAAAATCTATGTAAACCCAAAATCTAATTTACCCGTTGGATACACTCTGTTTCATAGATAAACCCAGTTTATACACTCTATATATAAACCCAGTTGAATATATAAACCCAGATTTTGAATATATAAACCCAGTTGAATATATAAACCCAGTTTATACACTCTGTTTTCATAGATTTTGAAATAGATTTTGAATCTGGATATTTTCATTTTTAAAAAGTTTTGGGTTTGAAATGGGTTTCACTTGATAGATGTATAGTCCAATGTATAAAATTGATATTCTCCATGTTCTCATAGTCCAGTGTATAAAGTTGTGGGTCTAAAATAGATGTAAAGTCCAGTGTATAAAATTGATGAAGGGTTGGAGATGTTCTTAGTAAAATGTTTAAGACCCTAAAATATGGTAAAAAATGTTCTCATAGTCCAATGTTTAAGACCCTAAGATGTTCTTAGCAATTTTGAAATCTATCACATTCTTAACCTAACTCCCTGAAAGAAGTTCATGAAATGTACCTTGGTTTTGATGATCTCAATGTGCAATATGAGATGATAGTATGGTCTAATTTGATGCTGACTTTAGCTTATTGTGGGAACCGATTTTTTTTTTTACTTTATTATGAAAAAATATAAAAAAAATAAAAATATAGTATGATTTAAATAAGTCAATAAATTAATAAGTTGGATTTTTTTCATCTTTTCAAAAGAGACTAAAGTATCAGAGATTTTTGATACCAACATTTGATATAATGTTTTCAGATCAATAAAAATAATAATTATGAAATGAATTGATCGATGATGAATCTTATCTAACCTAACTTGATGTCTTGGATGAATCCATTCAATTTTTATTTTAATTTTTTATTTATTTATGCAATGTAAGTAATTGAGACCATTATTTACACATGCCACAATATTTTTTTTTGGAGGATAGTTGAATAATTTGACAGAAAGAAGACATATGTCTGTGAGTCTCTCTGCACACCTCTCAGTTTTGTTTTGGTCTGATATTCCCATTCTTTTGAGATTTAATTTTTATTTTTTTTGATTCAATGTGGAAGTGCCGCCTTGGCAGTTGGGTTTATTTTATTTATTTGAATAATTAGCTCTGTTGTTTAGTGGGAAAAACCTAAACAAATTGTCAACTTATATCATCATTTGAATTACGACTAGCCACCCAAGTTTAAAATGTGTCGCTCACTTCTTCCAATTTTTTACCATATTGCCCTCCCTCTCCTATTCAAATGACTTGGACTTTACATAGCAGGGGTTGGGTCTTGGAGATGTTCTTGGTCTTGGTTGATTCCAAAACTAATCAAAGTAAATACTTACCAGATCTAAGTATATTTAGGAGTATCCAACGTTACTCAATAAATACTTACCAGATCTAAGTATGTAGAGATGTTCAAAGTAATTGGAGAAATGATTTGTTTAGGTTGTATGATGCATTTGAATCCAAAGAATGTCAAATTAAAGGGAAAATTTCCAATAAGTCTTACTTTCCCATGAAATGTCCATTAGGTCTTATTAACACTTGAATCAACTCTCTCAACATAGTGCTAATAGGATTTAACTGGTCAAAATTAAACTGTTTTGATGTATGTTTTCCCGTTCTTGATTATCAGGTTATCCTTTATGTTTACTTAACTTTCATTAGCTGTTAATGGATGCAGTTATATTGAATTTATTGATAGTATATTCTGTGTCATTTAGCAGTTATATTGTTTTCTTCTTAGGTTCATGAAACCCCATATTTCACCTCCTCTCATTTCATATATATCTATTGGGTTATAATTTCTACTGGGTTTTGTTTGTTTTGATGTTTTTGTGAAGTTTAAGGTGCCATTCATGGGTACTCTGTTTCGTGAAATTAACTGTTTTGTTTTCATATCCTTATTATATAAAAAATGGGTATAAGCTGATATGTTGCATTTACTTTCCTAAGATTTGAATCGGAGAAAGAAAGAGAAACTTTTGTAGTGGAGAATAAACATAAGATATTTGTAATGAGTTTGTCTTCAATTGATTGATGTTTGGTCCTCTCACTTCTTTTTCTCTCTATCTCTTTGAGGAACATGTATGTGTGTTTAGCTAATATTTGTTTACATTAATTATAAGTTTGATTGAATTAGTTGGAAATTCTATTAGGTAGTTTCAATTATATTCTTTGCAATAAAATTTGATGTTATCTGCCACTTTAACAACAAATTTAGTACATCACTAAATTTGTCTTTCTTGGGTTAATAAAAATCCCGGTGGTATAATTCCAAAGGGAATGGTTACCTTATGCATATGATTTTTTGCTTCTTTTTATTTAAATTATTATTTTTTAAAAAAAAAAAATTCTATTAGTAGCCATGCCTATGAGCTTTATATCTTAATAAATACTACTCAATAATCATTTTTGGCACTTCAATTTCCCGTGGGATTGAATTGTGGAGGTGCTAATATGACCTTTTTCTTTTCTTTTCTTTTTTTTCCCCCTCTCCTGTAGGAACATTGCTTAAGATTGGCATAGTTATGCTTATGTTTCTTTTTAAAAGATATATTTATGAAAATGTCTATGTTACGGATGTGTTGTATAATCTTCGTAAGTGTGTTTGGATCGTGGATTTTGATAGGATTATGAAAAGATAGAGGGAAAGAATAAGTGAAATGTGAATGGAATATAAACTAAATTATTTCTCTAATTTTTTTTCCCTTTCCAAATCTCTATCCAAATTCATGATTTAAACACATCGTTAGCATTAAAAGAAAGTAAGAATTCAATTCCAAGCCTGATAAAATATTCAAATGAATGTTATCTTTTGTTCTCTATTTTGACATATGTAAGTTGTGAGTATTGCACTTTAATTCCATTTGTTGAACAAAAGTATTTCAAGTAGCTCATAATGCTTTGAATTTTATAGGTGAATGAAATTTATATTCAAGCCTCTCCATCATGGTATGTGCAAGATTTGGGTATGAACCGGTCACCAACACTATGACACTCTAATTTTGACTATTCAAGCCTCTCCATCATGGTATGTACAACATTAGTTCTATGCGACACATCAATGGTGTACCACACATTAAAATAGGTGGTCCTTCTAATAAAAATTTCTGTTTTCTCCAAGTGACAGGTGTTTAAGATAATTTCAGTCTCATATTCAAGTTCGAAAAGTCTCGAATCTCTTCTTCTATAAGGTTTCACTTTAATTTTTCTTTTCATTTTTTGAGATTACAGAGCACTGGTTGGTGTGCATTGTTTATTATTTATTTTAAATTTATTTTTTTGGTATTGCAGAGCACTGGCTGATGTGCATTGTTTGTTATTTAATTTTTAATTCTATTTTCTGGATTGCATAGCACTGACTGGTGTGCTTCATTTGGTGTTTGGTAATTTTTTTTATTTATTGTAAAGTATTGATATATGTACAATAACTTTGGCTGGTATTATTTGGTAACGAATGAATAATAAAAACGGAATATGTTGTGTTTTGAGATCCTGTTTTTGAGTTTAATTTTAGTAACGAATGAATAATAAAAACGGAATAATTATTTGGTAACGAATGAATAGTTATTGGGTTTAATTTTAGTTAGATTTTCCCATTATCATTGATTTCAAAGAAGCAATTAGAACATGTTTTTGAGTTTTGAGATCCTTGGGTTTCATTACTTTGGTTCTTCTATGTTGTGTGCTTTTGGATGATTCATGTAACATTTTTTTAATTAAGATAGTATTGTGTTATGTATAGTTCACAAGTTGATGCTCAATTTTACCATCAATTTGTCAACTGACTTGACAAGATCGGATGAAAAAAAACTCACCCGCTTCTAATCGAATTATGATTTGTAACCCGTTTGGGATTGATGGTTTGAATGAGAGTGAAAAAAAATTGAGTCGACTCGGCCCTTTAGCTCTTTGAGGTGGGTGTGTGAATGAACTCTTTCGGGGTGGGTGTGTAAAAAAAAAAAAATTTAAAGTCTGTTTCGAAATTTAACATTGTTTAACATTGTTTCGAACTCTTTTTAATTAAAAATTTAAAAATCACTATAAAATATTTTATCATTTTTTTTTAGATTTTTTTTTTTGGGTCAAAAATTAGAAAATTAACTAAGTTAGCAATTTTCAAATAGAGCCTAAATAGTTGAGAAGAGTTTTATTGGGACATTTCAATGGTTGAGATCAGTTTTATTCAGTTGGGTTAGGTTAGGTTTTTTTTGGAAGAGGGTGTGAGAATCAAGGAGTTCTATTTGGGTTTTCTATTTGCGTAAAATGTGATATGATTTGTGTAAATGTGAGGGTGTGAGAATCTAGCATTTTTATTTAGGTTTTGATACGATAATCTATTTGTGTAAATGTAACATAGTCAGGATTTGAAACTCCAAATGAAGCCCCTCCTCTGCAACAAAGCACATAGCCTTACAAAGAAACCCAGGTAATATTTTATTTTTTTCTTATCAGCCCAGAAATAGTGGACATTTTATTTCTAGGCTTCTAAGTCTATAGAAAATTTGCCAAAAATTTACCAAATAGGTTTTTGTTTTCAAGCTTCTTTTTTTTTCATTCCTTGAAAGTTCAAATATTGAGTTTGCATTTGCTTTGATTGTTGGAAAACTTTATTCTTTACCTGCTCGCAAAACTTTTTGCTTTATTATTGACTGTAAATGAAATAACATAACAGCAACTTAAAGATCACATAAACACGTAATTAAACTAAAATAAAACTATTTGGGCGTTAATTGAATTTCATTTGAAAACTCGCCTATGTTCTTATAAAGTTTAATTTCAAATCCCTTCATTCGATTGGAAACTCCCACAGCTTCTGTGAACTTAGATAGATGTTTTTGAGTTTGTTTCGTGGTGGGTCACCAAAGCTCAACAATGGTTGTTTGCCTATGCCATTTTCTTGGTATAGAAACAGGGATTTTCAGGTTGAAGGCATAATTTCATCTCTATAATTGATAATTTATTTTTAAGACAAGAAGAGTTGGGATTACAATTATATTAAATTAATAATTGATAATTGATAATTTATTAAATAGTATTGGGATTACAATTATATTCTAATCTCAACATTATTTACACCGTGCCTTCAGGCACGGGTATACGCTAGTTTTCAATGGTTTAAGGATCCCCAAATTCAATTCAAATTGAATTCCATGCCTTTTCCCTCCCCTCTTCTTCCATATCCTTAACTTAACAGCTGTTTGAATTTTTTTATTTGTTTTCAGTCTCTTCCAAATTATTTAGGATTTGCATATTTAATATATTTTTAATTTTTTTATAAAAAAATATATAAAAAAAATAAAAAAATAATGTGATTCAAATAAATATACTTATTTAGTGCATTGCCAATTAACCCCTTAGGGTTATCTTGGAAAGTAAGACCAAGTTTAGGAACTTGTAAAAAAGCTAAAAAGTCAAAAAGTTACTCAAAAAGTTAAAAAGTTAACACTATTCACCAAAAGTCAACAATTACGGTTGCACAACTCCCAATTCGAATTTTTCTCTACAAATCAATTTTTTCAATTTTTTATTACACATTTTTTCATAAAAAGTCAAAAAATTAACCAAACATCCATATTTTCAACCTCAATTTTTTAGTCAAAAAAGACAAAAAGTACACTTATTTAGGACACTCCAAACAACCCCAAAAATTGACTTTTTGACTTTTTTAAAATTTTTTTTTTTAAAAACGTATAAAAAAAATATAAAGATGATGTGACTCAAAAAAATCAAAAATATAATTTCTGCTCCCAATTACTAATGGAAGTAAATTAAATAAGTTAAAGAATTTATGTTTAGTTTGATTTTTAAAAACATTTTCTAAAAAAATTAAAATTAATTTAGTGAAAGAAATAAAAAAAATAAAAAATATTTGTCATTTTCACATAATTTTATCTTTTGGGAGGATAGAAATATTTTTTAAAAAATAAAAAATAATATTTATTTTTATCAAATTAGTTTTCATTTTTTCAAAAAAAAAAAAAATTGAAAATAATTTTCCTAAAACAAAGTTGAAAGATGAATACTTTTGACTATTACTTTTTACAGTTGTGCACATCCCTACAAAATTTTCATAGATTTTGACCGGTAAGAATTTATTCACTTACTCTGTAACGTTAACTCTTACCAATCAGAGTTTATGAAGATGTGCTTTTGTGGGAGATTTTTGTAGGGATGAATCATTTTCCTTCTTTTTATTATTAGCTTTTAAAAAATTGTACCAAACATACCCATTGCAAATATAATTTACTCAACCATCTCATAATGTTAAATTACAAGTACATCTTTGAGATTTGTTTAAAATACGAATTACGTCCTATAATTCTGAAAATTACATCTCGCTCATTGAAATTTCTAATTTCATAACAAATGACTCATTTTATTAATAAATTATCAACTTAATTAATAGTTTTTAATGATATCAAAAATATATTTCAATTAATAATTTTGGTAATTTTATTATTGTATAAGAGAGTAGTTAGAAATTTTAATTTTTCAGTTAATTCTATTAAATAAAAAATTATGCTAAGAGAGTATTTATAATTTTTCAAATTACAGGGACAATTTGTATTTTAAGCAAATTTCAAGGGGTGTATTTGTAATTTACCCAAATTGTTATTGTTAATACACTTAAAGATTTTTATTTTTTTGAAAAAAAATTCATTTTGCCATTGTCAAACTACAATATTGTTACTTTACCTTTGATTTATTAATTTGAATAATTAATGTACTAAACTGTTGATATTAGTTCATTTGGTTACAAAGCACAATGGGATTAATAATTTTTATTTATTTATTTATGCAATATATATCATATCTGTGAGCACACAAGTGATTAATTAAGATTATTGATTACTTGTCCCATAACAAGAGTCAAATATCCAAATATCATACAACAAAATACAATCAACTATTTTAAAATTATTAATAGAGCACAAAATATAACAAATTATAGTAAATTATTGCCTCGCATACAATCAAATTAAGCAAATTATGTGCATAAATATTTTTGTATGCCAATATGTGTGATATGCTATAAAAAAATATTTATTCAGTTGACAATATCGATAAAGTGAATTAATAATGCTAATATTTTAAGAAAATAATTATTCAAATTGATAATTCATAAAGTAAAGTAACACAAAATAATTATTAGGAGGACAAAGTAAAATTTTCCAATTTTTTGTTTTCAAAGAATGTAAAGATATTGGTATTAGGGGTCAGCACAGATCGGTTGTGGCCACGGAATCTTCAATTCGTCATCCGTCTGTCAGATTGGCAGATTGAAGAAAATCAATCTACATCCGTCTGCCAATCCGGCAGATGTGGATTGACCAGATTGATAGATTGACGGATGGCTGCGAATCGGTTTGGCGATTTAAAATTTCATAAAATTTCAACATAATTCAACTTATGCACTTCCTTTAAAAAAAAAAAAAAAAATTACAGTCAATGACTTAAAAAAGTATTACAATCACTACATGTCTCATATAAAAAAAGAAAGTTTAAAATTTTAGAATATTACAATTACTGCATTCCTCATCCACATATTACAATCACCGCATGCCTCATCAACGTAAAGTATTACAATATGCGGTTCTTAAAATATAAAAAAAAAAATTTTGTAACAATTTTTTATATATGTCGCTAAAAATTAACAATTAGTGACTTTTTTTGTCATGATTTTTGTAAATTGTCGCTAAAACTTACAATTAATGACTTTTTTTATGATAAATTTTTTCCATAGGACCTATTAGACAATAAATCCACTTATTAGGACCTACACGTAAGTATCCTATTTCTTACTCACTATTTTTTTAAAAAATTTCCTATTTTATATTTATGATATACAATTTATATATATAAACAATAGAATTCTGAATTGTTTGAATTACTCGGATTGTGAGTCTCCCCTGCGCTATTTGAATTTAGGCCAAGTTTGGGATACTTAAAAAAAGTCAAAAAGTTAAAAAGTTACTCAAAAAGTTAAAAAGTTAATACTATTCACAAAAAGTCAACAATTACGGCTGCACAACTCCCAATCATAATTTTCCTCTACAAATTAATTTTTACAATTTTTCATTACACATTTTTCCATAAAAAGTCAAAAAGTTAACCCAAACATCCATATTTTTTCCCTCAACTTTTTAGTCTAAAAAGACAAAAAGTGTACTTATTTAGAACACCCCAAACAACCCCTAAGGCTAAGTTTGGGATATCCCAAATAATTCAAAAAGCCAAAAAGTTACTCAAAAAGTTAAAAAATTAACACTATTCACCAAAAGTCAACAATTACGGCTGCACAACTCCCAATTCAAATTTTCCTCTAAAAACCAATTTTTACAATTTTTTATTACACATTTTTCCATAAAAAGTCAAAAAGTTAACCCAAACATCCATATTTTCAACCTCACTTTTTTAATCAAAAAAGACAAAAAGTGCACTTATTTAGTCTTCCCAAACAAGGCCTAACATAAGTTCTGATCAAATTACTGTTGGTACTTTTTTTCATAATAATATTAAAAATATATATAAAATAAAATTAAATAAAAATGGCAAAACAAATTAAATTTTTTTAATTAAAGAACGAAATACATAATAAACTATAAAACTAAAAGTATAGGAATGAACTAAATTATATCACAGAACATATTGTAAGACGAATTCACATGGACATATAAAATAGGGTAAATTACATTGACACCCCCTGAGATTTATGTTTATTACAGTTCCCCTTTCACATTTGGGAAATTACACTGACCCTCCTGTTAATTTAATTTTATGTATGACGATCATTACGGTGAGGGGGAACTGTTATGAAACTTTAAACCTCAGGGGGCAATTTGTAATAAAGCTTTAAACCTCAAGGAAGGAGATGTAATTTCCAAAATGTGAGGGGAAAATTGTAATAAATATAAACCTCAGGGGGTGTCAATGTAATTTATCCTATAAAATAATATACAACAAAAAGTTTAAATTTAAAACTTTGAAGAACGAAAGATAAGGGATGTAAATCGAAACTTGTGTGATATTACAGTTTCCTTAAAACAGATTCATCGCCTCTTGATGGGTGTTGGAGGTACACCGACGTCTGTCTCCCAAGATACGGGTCAAAACCAATTAATGCAAAAATACCTTCTGAATAACATCGGTAAACCTGACAATGGCAGCACTCTCTCTCTAATATGAGCCAAAGAAGGGGCTAGCACAAAGAAGATAGAAAAAATTTCTTTTAGTATAAAAATCATCTCCAACTTTATTAACTCAAAACATCATCTCATTTTCCATTACAAAACCCCCTTAAAAACAACCTACTAAGTTGGAGGGGAAAGACCTCTATTTATACTAGTAGGGGCGAGCCTTAGCCATGAAGGCTAATATCAATGGGGTCATCAAATCCCATTAACCAATGCCATCAACTCTAGCCATTAAGGTTAGAGTTACAAAGGTTGAAAACCTATGGCCACTAATATGGTCATCAACTCCATTATTAAAAGATGAGAGTTATAAAGGTTGAAAACCTTCCTTATATATATATATATATATGTATATGTATAATGCTATTTGAATAATCCAACTAGATGGGTCACAAAATAGATACGGGTGTTGGGTCACAATCTGATCCAAGCTCAATTTCAAACACATACACAAGCTAAGTCCAACACAGCACAACCCAACCCAAGCTCAAGATTAAATCCAAGTCTAAGTCCAAGACTAAACCCAACACATGCACAAGCACAAGTGTAGGCCCAGTCCAAACTAAGACTAAGTTCAAATCTAAAGCCACTTTTTATTGATGCCCATTTTATAAGACAATTTTCATTCGCAACCTAATGGTTCCGGCTCATTATTTTTATATTGTAATCTTCTCACTTAAGAGAATGCAACCCCACTTCGACCTACCTCAACCGGTGGTTAGGTCCCACTTTAATTTTGAATTAAAGTTGTCGAAAAACTATTATTTTCCAACGATCCCCCACATGCATAAAATTGGCTGAATAAGAAAACGGGCAACGCTTAACAACAAAGACTCGGAAAGAGAGCACACAGAATAACCCTACATCGAAAAAAGGTAGTTGTTGGCCTTGAACATTTCGTAATGAAAGTCTATCGGATTTACTAGCTGACCAGTGAACGTGATGTCTTGAACTGTTTTGCCGTTTGTGTAAACTAAGATAATAGACCTCACACAAGAGTTACTCCAACCATTGTTCTTGTTCTCACTGTTGTGTTCGGTTTGACCCTGGAACACTAACTTGGTTCAGTGAGTGGTTTTAAAGAATTCGGCATCGTCAATTCTTAAAGAAGCGGCCCTACTTCGCACTTACATAGGTGACCTACATAAGGTATCTTTTATACCACGGTTGACTATTCACAGTACTTAGGTCATTAAAAGTATGAACTTAGCGTTCTACCTTATAGGGTATCACTATATAAAGGAATAGGCAGAAGGATTTACCTCCACAATGACTCACTCGTTACATGCAATTAGGTTGTCCTTTTGAACCTAGATCTTGGGATGTCAAGTCAACTAGATTAGGTTTTCTGTTCCGGTAACATTCGTTAAAAGCCTTGTAACAACCCCGACATATGGTTAGCCTATAATCCATGATTAGGAATGCTTAACAAGGAATTAAGATGAAATTATGAATTAATTGTGCATTCTTTGTGTTATTTGAGTCTATATCTGTTCATGGTAGGAATATCTATTCGTATTTCTGTTTCGGTATGCAAATTGAAGGCCTTATCGGCATCCGATCACGAAATTGCCTAGGCTGATGTGTAATTTCAAATTTTTAGTAATTTGTGGGAAGTTTAATTGAAATCTGATTCGAAATCAAGTAATTAGAATAAAATAATCAAAGCTAATTAGCCTAAACAAGAAGTAATCAAATTAATTTACTCCAAGCCTATATAAGGTTAATTTAGATGCTAAACTCATCTTTACACTTTCTTACTTTGTGGAGACAAAAACATGAGAGAGAGGGAGAAGCCTAGAAAGAGAGTAAATTCAAGTTGAAGGAAGGGAATTGTAGAGAATTGAGAGAACTTTTGGAGGAATTATGTCATGACCCGAATCCGCCCCTAGAGATTAAGGTCATAATAGGCTAGTAATCATGAGATTACCTACGGTCTCAAACTTGATATCAATTAATAATTAATAATATGGGGCCAGATGCGGAAGCAAACTTAAAAATTTTGTCCAATGAGCTATGCTTACATGGCATATCAAAACATTTCTCGTATACATAATAATAACTCATACCACATATCAGTAGTTAACATCTTGTATACCCAGGATCATTCAAACACATAGTTGGCTAAACCGAAAGCTATACACATAAACGGTCTATCATGACCAATAGAAATAGCAAAGGAAATACAAAGATCATAAACAAAGCCTCTTGCGTGAGGCACCTGGGCTGACTTCACAAAACTCGGGTTCCTTTCTTAAATTCCACTAAGGCTGGGGTTGAACATCCTTTGCTCACCTACATACATATAAATAAGAGTGAGCTAACGCCCAGTGAATAATATCAAAATAAAGAGGTTAATAAATGAGATTTGTCCATAAATGAGTCATACTTATAATGTACACATTTGAACCACTATTCTCATTCACATCAGATTTACAAATCTCAACAAAGCAAAATGACCTCAGGTCCAATACATCATATCCATGTGCAAAACGACCTTAGGTCCAATTCTTATATAAAACAAAACGACCTTGGGTCCCTCTATACAAAGCAACCTTTGGTCCAACCAACTCTTTATTCAAAATGACTTTTGGTCCAATTCAAATATATCAAATGGCCTCGGGCCCAATTCAAACATATTAGGCGTATCAAACGGCCTCGGGCCCATCCTCTTTATATTCATATCTATGCGTATTTCATATTCACGATCATGATCCCTTTTCATTCAAACGGCCTTGGGCCCATTACGCTCATGTTCAAACGCCTTCGGCCCATCACGGTATTCAAACGGCCTTTGGTCCATCATCATTATATTCAAACAGCCTTTGGCCCATTTTTATATTCTAACATATCAAATGGCAAACGACCTTAGGCCCAATTCGGACATATCAAATGTATCAAACGGCAAACGGCCTTAGGCCCAATTCGGATATATCAAACGTATCAAACGGCCCTATACAAAATTAGGCATATGGAATACTCTATTCAAACATATCAAATGGCAAACGGCCTTAGGCCCAATTTGGACATATCAAACGTATCAAACGGCCTTATACAAAATTAGGCATATAGAATACTCATTCATATTTCAAATCAACAAATCCATGAAGCTTATACAGAAGTAGCATTTGGACAGTAACATACTTGAAAATATCTTTACAAAGATATTACTCAGAGTGTTCTGCCGGTGGATTCATCCTTGAGCTTGACCTTACACATTACATAACACACATGGGTCACAAACGATTCAATTCGTTCTTAATTCATACATCCCTCTTAGCTTCTTTCTTATCCTTTTAACTCATTTATAATGTTCAATGCATGCCTAAGAGTGCTTAGAAATGAAAGAGAACAAAATGAAACATAAAACCACTTTTCAAAATTTCTAAAACAGGGTTCCCCGCTCGAGCATGGATTCCGCTGCTCGAGCGGACCCCTTTGGTTTGTAAAAGTACTGGTTGCTTCACTTTTACGCTCGAGTGTGACTTCGGACGCTTGAGCTGAAAGTCAAACTACATGGCCTAATGCTCAAGCGTGAATATCCTCGCTCGAGCGAATATCCATGTCTACAAAAGTTCTAGAAACTAGCATTTCACGCTCGAGCAGCCATTACCCCGCTCGAGCGGACATGCTGAATTCTGAGTTTTCCAGCAAGCTGTTTGAGCTTTAAACTTGACATTCAAAGGTGCAAGGCTCATGTTTTGGACACCAACAACATGGAAACATATTACATAACATGAGGACAATAACAATATAAGGCTAATTGCTCAAATTCATGGTCCATTTTCCAAAAAATCATTTTGAATTCTTTATATAGTTCCAAAACATGTGCATTCAACTTCACACCAATTCCATATCTTCATCAATCATGCATGCATGTAGATTCTTGACTCCAATTCTATTCCAAATGGTAGAAATGACACTTAATATCATGAAAATCATGCATGCATGTGAGATTTTGTGCTCAATTCTATTTGTTCTACATAGTTCATGCTCAAATATGCAAATTCATAGCAATTCTATGCATGCATGTACATATAAGCTTTCAATTCTTCAATTTCATCTCAAATTATGTTCTTGATTACCCAACTAGCTTGAATACACAAAATTACAAACCCAAACTTTTAAGTCTATGCTCAAATACTCACCTAGAGGCTCAAATATTCCACATTATAGTTAATTCTTGAGTTAATCTTCAAGATCACCAAGCTCCTTGACCAATTCTCTATCTTGAGCTCCCTCTCTCTCTAAATTCAGCACACTCTCTCTCTCTAGAGTGCATAACCAGATTTTTGAGTTCAAAATGAAGAGTTTAAGTGTGTTTGGCCTTTATATACACACTCTTAATCAAGTCTCATTAACACTAGTTAATTGAGCACAATTAAATCAATTTTAATCTATTTAATTCGATCCAAATCAATTTTCAATTAAATTTCACCATAGACTCTAATAATTACGCCAATCACAATAGCGTAGTCAATTTTGGTTTCCGTGGCCGATAAGGCCTTCAATTTTCAGTTCAAAGCACAAATTCTAACAGATTTTCCTACGGTGAACAGATACAAAGCCAAAATCACATATAATCATGCAATTAACACCCAAATTCAAATTAAGCACATAATTACAAACATAATCATGATTAATTAACATAGTATAGGACATGGTTATTACAAATTAGCTTGGAAACTCTAAGAACTAGTCATCTAGAGCCCAATTGAACACCTAAGATAAGAATTCTAGAGCTCAATGGGACATAACCAATTTCTAAAACCCCGTACAGAATGTCAACCTCTGAATTGAAAGAATTGAAAGTCCAACTTCAAGAACTATTAGATAAAAAGTTCATTCGTTTGAGTACTTCACCTTGGGGTGCTCCAGTCCTGTTTGTTAAAAAGAAATATAGGTCTTTTAAGGCTATGTATCGATTATCGGGAATTGAACAAAGTAACTGTCAAGAACAAATATCCACTGTCCCGAATAGATGATTTATTTGATGAACTTCAAGGAGCCCAAGTGTTTTCAAAAATAGACCTTAGATCCAACTACCACCAATTGAAAGTTAAGACAAAAGACATTAAGAAAACAACTTTTTGAACAAGATATGGGTACTATGAGTTTTTGGTACAATGCACTTGCAGTCTTTATGGACCTAATGAATAGGGTTTTCAAATCATATCTAGATGAATTTTTTGTTGTGTTTATTGATGACATTCTGATTTATTCTAAAAGCAGGGAAGATCATGAAAATCATGTGAAGCTTGTGCTATAAACTCTGAGGGAAAGGAAACTGTATGCTAAATTGTCCAAATGTGAGTTCTGGCTTGATAGTGTAACCTTTTTAGGTCATGTAATCAACAAGGAGGGCATATTAGTTGATTCATAGAAAATTGAAGCCATTGTGAACTGGTCAATAGCGACAAATGTATTAGAAGTTAGAAGTTTTTTGGGCCTCGTTAGCTATTACAGAAGATTTGTAAGAGACTTCTCCAAACTTGCTATGCCATTGACACAATTGACATAGAAAAATGTACCGTATGATTGGAATGATTAGAGGGAATCCGCTTTTCAGAAATTGAAGACTAGATTGGTGACTGCACCAATTCTGACTTTGCCTAATGATACTGATGGGTTCCAATGCTACAATGATGCTTCGTACAAAGGCTTGGGATGTGTGCTAATGCAAAATGAAAAGGTAATTGCGTATGCTTCTCGGTAACTCCGCCTATATGAAAAGAATTATCCGACTCATAACCTGGAACTTGCAGTTGTAATGTTTCCTTTAAAAATCTGGCGCCATTACTTATATGGAGCAACTTGTGAGGTGTATACTGACCATAAAAGCCTAAAATATTTCTTCACCTAGAAAGAACTGAACATGAGACAAAGACGATGGCTTGAGTTAATTAAGGATTATGACTTACAGATTCTATATCATCCAGGAAAGGCGAATACAGTTGCAGATGCTTTGAGCAGAAAATCTATTGGGAATTTGGCATGTTTGCTTACCGGTCAAGAAGAATTGTTGTATGAATTGGAAAGAAATGAAATTAAGATTGTTTTGCGTAAAGAAGGTGGAATTCTAGCTGCCATCTCAGCTCAACCGACCATAGTTTAGGAAGTTAAAGAAAGGCAACTACAAGATGAGTTTCTAAAGAAATCGATTCAAAACCAAGGCCGGGATTTGTGTATGAAAATAATATGTTAAAATTTCAGGGTAGACTTTGGGTACCGGATTGTTCTGAATTGAAGAAACACATTATGACAGAGGCTCATAATTCTAAATTTTTTATGCATCCAGGAAACACGAAAATGTACAAAGATTTGAAATAGAAATTCTGGTGGCCTGGCATAAAGAAGTGTATTGCTGACTTTATGGCTAAGTGTTTGCACTGCCAACAAGTGAAAGTCGAAAATCAATGACTCGCTAGATTGCTTCAGCCGCTCCTAATACCAGAATGGAAATTGGAGCATATCACAGTGTAGACGCGCCCGAACGTCCCGGGAAAATCTTGTTTTGTTCATTGGGCTCACTACAGTTCGGACTCAATATCACGGTTTTGAATCTAATCTCACAAAGTGCAATGCAAGACCGATAAATTACCAAAGAGTCCAAATCCGGCAAATCGTTTTGAAAAACTGATTTTTAGAAAGAAGTGCCAAACATGGACTGCTTTGCCAGATACAGAGTCGCCACCTAAATATTTTATTTTGAGGGAATTTAGGAAACCCTGACTCGTGCCTAAGGCCACGTGTCTGTCATCACCAAAGTTGCCTCGGCTTGGGAATTTGGGTATGAGAGGGGAAGGTCATGCAATGAGCACCCCCGCTCGCCCGATCAAAGATCGGCCACTACTAAACATGATATCTTGTTTTTGAAAACACATGTGTTCTTATTCCGGTTATTTAACCTAGAATTACTATGTGATGCACACAGCATACAAGTATAGACTGGATCGCCTAAGTTAGAACAAAACATCTCATGTTTGTTTTTGAAAGCGGTTTGCTACTTGCAAGTAGGCTAAAATGCAGATTTTGCCACCCTCAAGTGGGCTTAGAAAACATGGTGATTTTCCACTCTCAAGTGGGCTTAAAACTCGCAATCGATGAATTGTTCCAATTTAAGTAACCCAACCTTCACCCACAGACATTCAGGCAGTTATATCACATAAGCAGTTAGCCTTATGGCAAGCATGTTATCATGGCAGTCACTCACACACATGCAAGGATGCTAAAGCACAAACACTTACCGAGTACTCCGAGCCAAAACAAAAGCTATGTTAGAAATCAATGCATGATCCTAACTATTTCAAGAATGCCTAATGCAATGCATACAAAATGCGACTAAGATAGGCTCGGCTATTCTAAAATGTCGTGTGAGATACAACTTGATACATGTATTTAACTTGGAATTGAAGCACAATGCAGTTAGTATGATGCGCCGAGCCCGGTGCATGCAGGACAGATGAATGGGTGCAATCATGCGAGCATAAGGATGCTAATTGAAACATGCCCTAAAACTAACCATCATAAGCTGGTAAATAAAAGGGAGAAAGACGTGGGGTTGGAAGACATGCATCACGCACACGCACACTTATTACAACAGTTGGCCCTCTCGACGGAGGGTCCGAATAAATAATACAATATCAACTAGCTAATCTAAGCTAATCTAATTAAGCTAGTTATTACACAACCAAAATGGATAATAAAATACAGCTAATTATTACACAACTCTAATTAACTAACAAACTAACTAAGTAAGCAATTAAACTAGCATGCAAACTACATGAATGTGGACTGCCTCAGCTCTGCCTTGAATGATAAAGGATGCATGCATGCTCGAGTCGCTTTGTCGGGAAATCCATCGCGATGCCCCGGCTTGCCTTTGTTTGCAATTGATTTCAGAAATTTGCACAAAGCTCCAGAGAGATGAAACTCCACCCCGGGAAACTGTGGGAAGGCTGTCGACCAGCTTATAGGCATGGGAGACCAACTACCGACCACCTTTTATGGTGGAACCCAAAGAAGGTGGTCGACCTGCCAGAAAACCTGGTCGGCCGACCAGTTTCTTCTCCTGGATTCTGTTTTTTTTTTTTTTGCAACAAAGGGAAAGAGAGAGGCATGACAAGGTATTTGCAACACATGTGTGCATGACCACTCTCCCCGTCATTGCATAAGCTCTAGGGAGTGTAGTCCTCGACCCTCGGGCCACCGTTCGCGCATTTCGATGCATGATGGCCGAGGAGTCGAATTGCACGACTCAATGTGAAATGAATGCACATACAAGCACCTAAAGCCAACAACTCCGTCATGGGTAGTCAAGAGTGTCGGCGACCGGGAATCGAGGCACGTTTCGTCACTTTGAGTACGAAACGTCCCTCGTTTCCCGTGTTCGGACTAACTCCTATTCCGAACACAATGCAACAAACAATGGCATGCACAATGCGACTTTAAGTATGCAACCTAAATGCTATGCAACTAAGTGATGCAAACATGCAAACATGCAACTAGCATACACAATGCTATGAACTAACAATGACATACTCAAAGCACTTGGTACTTAGCATACACAATGCACCTAAGAACTAACATACGCAATGAGACGAACAAGGCATGCACAATGCAATGATCAATCATGCGACAATGTGGCATACTCAATGCTATGGAATACAATGGCATACTCAATGCAAAAATGGACTTAAACCAAAATGAATGGGCCTCAGCCACACCCAAATCAGTGGCCAAACATGATGAAAACAAGACTCCCAAACTCATGCTAGCATACACAATGCAAGGACCTAAGCCCAAGGCACAAAATGCAACTCTACGAAAGCATTGAAAGGATGAAATATGGCATACAATGACACATGTTCCAGCTCTGAAATGACATACAAAATGGCTCCGAATCATGCAAACAACTCACACAATGCATGTTGAAAGGCTCAAGTACCGAAGCTAGTGAAGCACATTACACTAGAGGCATGCAAGGCAATGCTCAAATGCCAAAACCAACTCCAAACAGACCTTAAGCAAGCCCAAAACAGTGGCAAAATGGGTTGGGATGATGGCTTGAAAGGCACAAAAGTGAAGCTCATGCAATGGCTCGCAAATAAGGCATAAATGCACAACTCTAAAGAGCACTTAAAGCATGGAAAATATAGAATTAGCCCCCCTATAAGTTCTGAAATATCATGCCCCATGATGCCAAAACATGTAAGTAGCTCAAGTTAAGCATGCAAGGGACCTCAAACTCAAAGCTAATCAATGCTTTTACACAACAAGTATGCATGGCTAGCACTTTTCGACCAAGAGGCCTCAAGACGGAGCTAAGGCAGCCCAAAATATAAACAAAGTCAGTTTGAAGTATGGCCAGAATATGCTAGAATAGAGGGCCAAAACAACATGCATTGTGAGCTAGTGAACATGAGTTACACTACAAGCATATGAAGCATGTGAAGGACTACCAAACCAAGAAAAAACAGAGTCATGGCATGCCAAATGATGGCCAAAAACCCACTGAAACAAGACCAATACATGCAAGAATAACATGCTCCTTTGATAAGCCATGAAAGGGATTACTCTACACATGCAAGAAGCAAGCAAAAGGGGACCAAACCAGCCATGGTCAGAGCCTAGGTAGGTCCTAGAAGTCACCAAAAAGTGCCTGAACTAGGCCTCCAAATGGTATAAACATATGCTCCTTTGGTAGGCCAAAAATGCTAGTAAACAAGACAACAGAGAGAGGGTCACCCCTCTCTGATTTAGGCCCTCAAAGCCACATTCTGACCATTGAAAATCCACTTGATTTCAGTGGTAGGAAGGCCAAGCAAAGACTACCTCGAATGCCTTATGGCATGGAACAAAACAAGGCTAAATAGAGCATGCAAGAGGGTAGATGTACCTCAACACCAAAAGAGCCTTAAACAAACATGAAAAACACTTAAATATGAAGCTTTTTTCAGTTGACAACAAAACTCAACTAAACATGCAAATGAGGCTAAGAGAAGGATCAAAACAATGCTTAAAAAGAGGGAAAATGAGTTACCCTTGAAACTCAGCAAAACCAACAACTTTTCTGAACCAAAACCCAACTTTTGAGACCTCTCAAAACCCTCCAGCAACTCAGTAACAATGGTGGAGGTGTATGGTTATGAGGTGGTGTGCAATAAGCCAAGAACAAAGCACTTTCTAAGCTTAAAATATAGAGACCAAGAGAGAGATATAAGCTTTACCTTAGAGCAATTTTTTTCAACCTGGTATAAGGAGAGGGAGGGCCTCTCTTATAGAGTTTCAAAGCCAAAGCTTCTCCAAGAAGCTAAAAACTTGGTTGCAAATCCTCCATACACATGTATGGAGGATCCAGTCTGTGCCTTCCAGCTGGCACAGCTGGCATGCACTCAGACAGACAAAACAGGAGGAAGCTGGCCGACCAGAAGAAGTGGTTGGCCGACCACTTTCCCTGGTCGGCCAACCAGGGCAAGTGGTCTCCCACAAAACAAGGTGGTCGGCAGGCACAATAGGTGGTCTCCACTTTGAAAGAAAGCTAGTGGTGTGATGGGAGACCAGCAAATGTGGCCCAAAGACTAAGAAAACCAGCTTCCCGACAAGAAAACCGGCTGGCGGGGAGAAAGTGGTCTCCAAGGAGAAAAGGTGGTCTCCCATCCTTGTACCACCTCCCGAATAAGGAAAACAAGGTTCATGCCAAAAATGAACCAACACGGATGCAAAACGAGAGTTCGGGGGGCAAAGCGCGCGGCAGGGTGCCCCGAAAATTGGCTGTTGAGCACCAAAAGTGGCGTACGGCCACAAAAGTGGTCTCCTGGACCACAGTGTCCCTCTAGACAGAGGAAACAAGGTGTGTTCCAAAAACCGTACCAAACGGAGAATGTTAAGCGGTCCCGAGACGAGGCGCGCAGCCGACGGCTCCGAAAACCGGAAACAAGTCTCCAAACGGGAACAGTGGCCTACGACCACGAAAAGTAGCCTACGACCACTGAGAGATGGTCTACATGACCTCTCCGTCCCTCCGGGAAGAGAGAACAAGACCTGGTCCGCAGATCGAGTCAAGGCACAAAAAGTTTCGAGGTTCGGAGGGTAAGGCTTTCAGCCAAAACTCCGAAACTTCAGAACGAGCACAACACGCACCATCACCGAGCGCTCAATCGATGACGTTTGAGTCTTAAGGTCGGTAAAAAATGGGGTGTCTACAGTTGCCCCTCTTTGATAGAACTCGAAAGTCATAAGTGACAGGAGTCAGTGTCAAAGCCTAGAGACGACCCATTTTTGACAAGGTCGAAGACTTAGACAAACAGGCGAGATAATCAAAGAGAAGTGCCCGCAGGCAGGGGCAAAATGCAAAGGGTATGCACAAAGCCGAGTATAACTTATGATCATGCAAAGAAAGCTGTAATGAAGCAAATATACATAATAAATGTAACAATTTTAAGCAAGAATGCAGATCAAACTACATTTCATGCAGTAAGAATATAAGAGAATTATATAATTCTCGCTACGTCTCACATGGAGAATACAATACCGTCCGGTTCGTCTAGTCGTACCAGCTTCAAATGAACCGTACATACAATATCGTCTGGTCGCACCAGCCTCGAATGAACTGTACATACAATATCGTGCCTGTAAAAGAGAGAAACTTAATAGGTACAATATAGTTAGCAACACATGTTTAACGCTATATCGAACGAGGATACGCACGACGCTGATGGAAAAGTGCATAGCAATGCAAGCGAAATGTGCGTGACGACGCAAGTTAAGTATGGATGCGTGGTCATACCAGTGAAACGTGTACAACAATGCAAATAGTGTGCATAACAATGCAGGACAAGTGCAACTTCAAAGCATGTTTGAAACAAAACGCTGAGTAAAGAAGTGTAAGCCTCGAAGAGAGCAACTCAAACGCGACCTCCGATTTATCTCTCGGAGGGGTCGCAACGTACTCAAAAAGGATACACCTTGCTCTTGGCGAGTAACGGCGAGCCACGCATCGAAGACTTGATTTGAAGTTCCCGCGGAGGCGTTTCGCGCCGAAGAGTGCACTTTTCTTGTACTTTCTTGAGAGCTTGGGGCTCCAATCATCACCAAAATTCACAGGGAGAACAAAGGGACCTGGGAGACCACCGAGGAGGGCCACCGACCAGTTTTTTTTCACAGGGTGGTCGGCCAGCCAGAAAACCTGGTCGGTCGACCAGTTTACTAAACTTGGGGCAGTTTGGTCCTTTTATGCTTGGTTCTTTAAATACACACATCCCAATCACTTTTGCTCACACCCCTTAGGCCGAAATCAGCCCCCCTTCCTTCCTAGACCATTTTCTCCCTCAGATCTGCGTTTTATATGCATTTTCCAATGCCTTATGCGAAGTTGTTTCGCGAAAACTTTCAGTTCTCTTCACTTTGAACCGATTAAAATTTGATTTCGGAGCTTCTTTCTCCATTTTCACCACTTGAGGTATGTTTGTCTCGAAGTTTGGCACATTTTCTCGGGAGTTGACTTTTGTTGACTTTTTCCTTTCCCGAGAGTTGACTTTTGTTGACTTTTCCCTATTTTGGCTCATTTCGCTCATTTTTGCTCATTTTTGCAGATTTCTTCGAATGGCGGATCACGGCGGAGGTCCTCCACATGCCGGGGACGAGCCAGACATCATGTCATTGCCTCCGAGGATTCGTCCTTTCGATCCGGAGAGGTACGACCCTCAGGAGCACGTCCTGCCTCCTGCCACCTTCCATCATTTTACCGACTTTGAGCGACGAGCACCCGCGGACCTACTACTACGGGAGCCTGAGTCTCACTTATCTCACCAGGCGCGAAAGGTACGTACTTCCCTTTTACGTTCTCCGCAATGTATTTTTGCATTTCTTGTTCACTTCATATTTTCGCTATGCATTATACCTGCTTGTTCTGAACACATTTACACTCTTTCATCCGGTCCATTTGGCACACAGCTCGTACATAACAATACTCTGTTCATTTAGCACGCAGCTCATAACACAGTATTTGGCACGCAGCTTACTCTGAACGCACAGTTCATTCTGACCACACAGTTTGTTTTGGGCACACAGAACATTTTCGGGCACACGGCTTATTCTTTGGGCACACAACTCACTTTTCGGGCACGCAACTCACTTTTCGGGCACACAGCTCATTTCTCGGGCACGCAGCTCATTTTGAACACACGGCTCATTTTTTCGGGCACATAGCTCACTTTTCGGGCACGCGGCTCATTCTTCGGGCACACAGCTCACTTTTCAGGCACACAACTCATTCTTCGGGCACACAACTCATTTTTTGGGCACACGGCTCATTCTTCGGGCACACAGCTCACTTTTCAGGCACACAGCTCATTCTTCGGGCACACAGCTCATTTTTTGGGCACACGACTCATTCTTTTCGGGCACACAGCTCATTTCTCAGGCACACAGCTCATTTCTCGGGCACACAGCTCATTTCTTGGGCACGCAGCTCATTTTGAACACACGGCTCATACATTTTCATTTACACGCAGCTCATTCTTAATTCTGAACACGCAGCTCATAAATTTTCATTTCTGAACACACAGCTCATTCACTTTATTTTGAACACGTAGCTCACACATTTCAATTCTGAACACGCAGCTCATACATTTTCATTTGCACGCAGCTCATACTGAACACACAGTCCACTTACTTCATTTGCACGCAGCTCATACTGAACACATAGTCCAGTTACTTCATTTGCACACAGCTCATACTAAACACACAGTCTAGTTACTTCATTTGCACTCGGCTCATATATTTTATTCCGAAACTGAATACATCTGTTCGTTTTGAATGCAGGTATCTTCCCGTTCCACACGGGGCTACGGATCGATCCTTGCCAGGGAGTGGTACGCGGAGCTCCCAGATACTGTTCGCCATATCGTGGATGAGGCAGGATTTGGACCTTTCTGCGCAGGGCTATCTCGTTATCCGGCGAGTAGGACCCTTATAGGGGCACTCGTGGAGAGGTGGTGGGACACCACCAACTCGTTCCACTTTTTAGCTACTGGGGACCTGACGATGACCCCATTTGACTTCGCCATGCTGACTGGCCTTGACATAGCCGGCCGACCGGTCCCTATGATGCAGATATGGACGAGTGGGAGACGGCTTGGATTTATCTACTGGGAGTCCGCCCGCCTATCCACAGATCATCGGGTAGAGTTAGGTACACCTGGTTTCCCGTGCAGTACAGGGGGACTACGCCCGAGACTGTCGAGGAGATAGAGCAGTATGCTCGGGGGTTTTTGATGTTCCTCCTCGAGACCACTTTGTTCTCCGACAAGGGAACACTGTTGGACTTTATCTGCTCAGTGCTTTAGTAGACCTATCACAGGTCAGCCAGTATGATTGGGGTAGCGTCGGCCTTACTACCCTTTACTGTTATGTGAGCACGACCTCCCGCGGGCGGGGGAACATAGTCGGTGGCGACTGGAGAGCCTGGGAGGTACTTTCTGCCCTCTTGATTTACATTTCCGCTTTTCATTATCTGTGTATAGCACACACGGAACACATTTCATTCTGTATCCTACATTCTGCATTCAGCAATCTATATTTTCTATACATTCTATATTCTGACAGCCACTGTTTTGTTTTTTTTTTTACAGCTATGGGTTTATGCCTACTTTCCGACATTAGCCCCTGAGCTCGAGGTGGAGGCGCCTCTTGAGATCCCTTACTCTCGCAGATTTGAGGGTCGATGCCGGCCGAGGACTCGGGAGACTTTGCCCTATCTCCGACAGTTCTTCGATACTGTACGGCCGACGGAGGTAATCCAAAACTCTCAGTACGTCATGTTTTCAGCTTTGGTTCATCTTGCATATTTACGACATCTAATCAGTTTATGCACTTGTTATCCGCAGATCACTTGGCAGCCCTGGGCATCTTCGTCAGGAGATGCCCGGTTCTGATTCCTTGGGGCGTGGGCCGTTTCTCGATATAGGACTTTATTTGAGGGGGTAGTTGGCAGGGCCTGGTTTCTGGGGGATCGCTTCATGCGTCAGACGATGGGCATCCCTGATCAGGGTATCCCCTCAGCACCTCTAGATGACATGCGATCCACTGAGGGACTCACTCCCCGGGAGGTCGAGGAGCTCATGTTGGGTACTAATGCAGTTCTGTTGTTGGAGGAGGGAGATTACGCGACCTACCGCCATACATACTTGATGCCTCCACTGACAGGTGTCCATACTCCCACGAGGAGGGCTGCTGCATGCCATCCTCGAGTCGAGTCCGGGCTGCAGATACCCCTTCGACTAGTAGGGCTGGCACATCGAGAGGTGGGGCTAGATTGATTGCCCCGACTTACCATCATGCTGGATGGCCAGATCTCCCGACCGAGTTGACAGGCTGGCGGTATGGGGCATCCTACCCGATTCCACTGGAGCCTCCATTGCCTGATCATCGATACGTCAGTGACCCTGACTCGCCACCGGTATGCTTTACCGTTTTGATTTACCAACTCAGATATTTAGACA
The DNA here is from genome assembly GCA_030407325.1 of Camellia japonica. NCBI lineage: Eukaryota > Viridiplantae > Streptophyta > Magnoliopsida > Ericales > Theaceae > Camellia > Camellia japonica. The sequence goes on along the minus strand of JAPPVO010000016.1, from coordinate 89,440,164 downwards.
TTCATTCATTCACTGATGACTTGCACTTACATCTGCAGCCTCCCAGAGAGTACATGGATGGGCTGCTCGGAGTGGTGGCCTCGCTCGAGGGCATGGTTCTGCGGAGGGAGACACAGCTATTCATCGCCGGCGTCTCGGTAATGACATACTAAAATTGGATATTCCATTACATTGGTGGACTGCATGTGTAGAGCACATCTGACACACCACATTCACGTACTACTACATCTACAAGCACACACTCTACGCAGCATTCCCGCATCTGTATCTGATATATATACTTTGACTGATGTATTCAAACTGCCCCTTTTTGTTTCAGATGCCACCGCTACAAGCTGGGCCATCCAGGCCTTCTCGAGGGGTTGGGAGAGGGGACTCGACTCGCAGCCGAGGCAGGCGCAGAGTGCCTATCAGAGATGATGAGGAGTCCAGCAAGGAGGAGGAGTCTGCGCATCCTCAGTCAGAGACCTCCGCAGGCAGAGAGGATGACTCTGGCTCCGGTTCTGAGAGTGGAGGTGAGGTCGGGGAGGGTTCTGAGGGCGGCAGCTCCGATTCGGATGGTGATGGCGCAGAGGTTGCTCAGCCGAAGAGGATGAAGTGGGCCTCTCAGTCTTGCGCTTGATAGCGCTGATGTAGGCGTTCTTGCTTTATTTTCTTTTATTACTAGTAGTTGTAGCACATCAACTTTTAGGCAGTTTTATTTTCTTTAAAACTTGTACCCTGTTGTAAAATGTTGCAACAAAAGAAACTATGATGGAATGAAACAGCTTTTTGTTCAAAGAGTATTGTATTTTGCATTCTTAGCATCGCATCGCATCATTTTGCACAAAAATGAGATTGAATGAAAATCGAGCATTGTACATTGCCAAGTCAGGTAGTGAACCGACACAACAAACTAAACAACTTAACTTACTAAGAAACAACAAAACCTTAGCAAGTTTACAACTCGATAAACAAATCCCGACAATGTTGATTAAACAAAGAATAACAACTCGATGCACAAAACTCGACAACTCGATAAGAAACTTAACAACTCGATAAACAAACTTAACAACAACTCGATAAATAAAGAACAACAACTCGATAAGCAAATGCATTTTGGACAAACCGGGCGACGGAATGCATCCGAAACAGAGGTAAACTCGGACCTTCAACACTCCCAACACATGAAAAGGCTAGGAGCTCTCTTCTAGAGACCAGGAAAAGACCAAAAACCAGCTTTCCTCCATGGCCGACCACCAAAAGTGGCTAGCCGACCAGTTTCTTGCCTTGGAGACCAGTTGTGTGGTCGGCCGACCAGAAAAATTGGCTGGCCGACCAGAAAAAGTGGTCGGCCGACCAGTTGGCTTGGTGACCTCCAGATTTTGACACGTGTCCTCCAAACAGTGCCTTATCCTCCATAAAAGTTCCAGCTTCGTGGTTCTTTCATTTCATCTCAGTTTTGCATCAAAATAGAGGCATTTCTCATCAAAAATCTCACAGCTTGGATTGCTACTGTAGACGGCTCGAAAAAGTTAAACTTCCAGGGCTTCGGCATAAATGCACTATTCACGCTGAGTCGCACTCCGCTGCATCTTCCATTCCTCCATGCCGCGGCAAGGTTTTGGAATCCGGTAACACATGTCTTTAGCTTTGGCGGGCAAGAGGTGTATCCTACTTTCGAAGATTTCCAAGCTTTGATGGAGTCCGAGCGTAAAGAGGAAATCTTGCCCCAGCTTCGCTTTGGCCACGCCCAAGCCTTAGGACGAATGTGTGGGCTCACTATGCACGACACCCGGTCTTTGATTCGCGACGGAGAATTGACATCCTCAGCTTGATTTATCGGTTTTCTGATGCCGGTGACTGCGGCGACCATCACTGGCAAGGTTTTCGGCAACATGCCCTTTGCTTGTGCATGTTGTCTCACTTTTTGCTTGCCTCAGGCTTCAGTGGGCCTAGTGTTCGTTTGATCGAAGTTGCCCAAGGCTTGAAAGCGGGCAAGAGCTGCATTGCCATGACATTAGCTAAGACATTGATGGGCTTGGATGCTTTCCATCGCCGGGAGACGACCAGATTTGCGGGGAGTCCACTACTGCTGTAGGTAATGTTTCCCACCCTGTCTCACATATATATTGCTCACATCACTCGGCCCTCAGGCTCGATTTTTCTCTCAAAACCCTTTTCTCACTTTTTTCTCATCGTACATCTCTCTATTCTTTAATCTCTCATTTTCCATCCCTCCCCAGGTGTGGTTGATGGACAAGTTGCAGGTTGTGGACTCTTGCCCAGCCTACTCAGCTTGCGGCTACTTCTTCCGACGACGTCTAGTCGATGCCCTTGATGAGGGATGGTGGTTCGACTGGATGTGCAGTTTGTCTGCAGACCGTATTGCTTGGCGTTGTCCTTGGCTCAATCTACCGGCAATGAGCTACAGTATGTCCCGATAGACCGGGATTTAGTTGATTGGCCTGACACACTGCGTGTTCTACTTTCCATTCCGGTTCTATCGCCAATTCGGCCATGATCAGATTTGCCCGGCAGAGGGGATAGAGTACCCAGCTGCATTTCCGGTCTGAGGCGCACAGCTAGTTCGGTATGCCACGGCATGGAGGATGAGAGAGCTTCTAGCCCCTGCTCCCACTTTCAGTTACACCCTTTCTGATGAGTGCATAGATTGGCTCAATGAAGAGGCACAGATTGGGCCCAGCTTGGCATCAGAGGCTTCGACCAGCTCTGGGAGGGGACGCGGAACACCTGACTATGCCCCTGATTTATTTACTTTAATCAGAGCTTTCAAGTTTTCTTTATGAATGTAACCAAAAAGCAACTTCAATTTGTATTCAAGAGTAGGAGAACTCTGTATTGAAATCAATAAAATTGAAGGTTGTAGGTACTGAAAATTTTCTGCTTTGGTCCAAAAATGGTCTAAGTTGTAAAAAGATTAATTTGAACAAAATCAACTTTTATTAAAACTCTTCAAAACCGTTTTCGAAATGGATCAGTACTGGATACGCCTGAGATCTGTCACTAAGATGCACAATCCCGGATTCCAGTAACTGGAAAGTTGCCCCTAGTCTGAATAGCACTGCACCGGAGATGACAACCGAAGCTCTTGAATGTGGAACAGACAAAGATGACTGAGATGATCAAATGGACCAAGTTGATCGGAGAAGAGTTTATGGCTGGACTTCAAGATGAAGTTGCCTACGTATCCCAAAGATGGGAATCAAGCCTTACGTAGTTCGGCTCAGGTTCACTCGTGTATTAACCCTCACCTTTTACGCTCTAACTTTTGCCAAGGCCGCCCTTTGCGGGTTTTCAACCTTGCGAGCTCAGTTTTTATAATTTCAAATTTTCCGTGCTCTAACTTTTGCCTAGGTCGCCCTTTCGGGTTTTTGGCCTAGCGAGCCACTTAAGGGTAATATTTCTTCAACTTGTCCATATTGATCGGCTGTGAGAACTCTAGGCCATCCAGGTCCATCAGAATGATAGCTCCACCTAACCAGATAGACTTAATGATGTAGGGACCGGTCCAATTGGGTCTGAACTTGCCCCTAGGGTCGTGGATGGGAGCTCGATTGTCCTTGAGTACCAGATCTCCTTCTTTCAAATTCCTGGACTTAACTTTCTTGTTGAAAGCCCTGGCAATTCTACGCTGATAACCCTGAACATGGTACAGTGCTTTCAGTCAACGCTCATCAAAGAGCATGAGTTCTTCGAATCTGCTCTGCTTCGGCTATCTGACACTCAGCCAGCACTCGCAAAGACAGAACTTCAATCTCGATAGGTAGAACGGCCTCCATCCGATAAACTAATGAATACGGAGTCGCCCCAGTAGACGTTCTAATTGAAGTTCGGTAGCCCCACAGAGCAAATGGCAACTTATCTGGCCAGTCCCGGTAGGTTTCCACCATCTTCTGCAGTATGTGTTTGATATTCTTGTTGGCGGCCTCAACTGCTCCGTTGGTCTGTGGCCGATATGTGGATGACTTATGAAAAGCCACGTTGTATTTTTCCAACAAGTCAATCACTTCCTTCTTGAAGTGGGAACCGTTATCTGAAATAATCTCTCGTTTGGACCCCGTAGCGACAGATGATGTTGTTCCTGATGAACTTTGCAACATGCGAAGCCTTCAACACCGCATAAGATTGGCCTCAACCCACTTCGTGAAATAATCTATCGCGACCAGAATGAACTCATGCCCATTAGACCCTTTGGAGTGACAGCCCCGATCACATCGATTCCCCAAACTGAAAATGGCCATGGCGAAGTCATATTGTACAGCTTCGACGGCGGGATATTCATGCGGTTTGCATGGATTGACATTTGTGGCATCGCCGCAACAGCCGATACAATCCTCCTCCATGGTGGACCAGTAGTAACCTTGTCTGAGAATTTTTCGGCCTAGCATCACCCCGTTTACGTGCGCTCCGCACTCTTCTCCATGGATGGCCTCCATTAGGCGCTTCGACTCTTCGGAGTCGACACACAGTTTATGTATTCCAAGATGACCTCTCTTGTACAGTTTACCCCCGCAGATGATGAACTGAGCAGCCATTCTTTTGATTGCCCTTTTATCCTTGGCATTTGCCCCTGGTGGATACGCTTCTTTCTCCAAGAAGTTCCAGACATCGTAATACCAGGGGTTCTCATCTTGAACCTCTTCTATGGCAGCAATCGACTCGTAGGCTGGCGCAAATTTCTGGTCAATGATGATCGGACGCATCCGGACTCCAAAAGGGATGTCTATCATGGAAGATAGAGTTGCTAGTGAATCTGTGAACCTGTTGTTCTCTCTTAACAGATGAGCGAAGTTCAGCTTCTCAAACCGAGGAATCAACAAGTCCAAGGTCTGATGATAGATTCTCATCTTTTCTTCTTTGACTTTCCAGTCTCCTTTGGCTTGAGATACAACCAGGTTCGAGTCCCCGATGACGTCCAACCGTTTTGGCCCTAGTTCTAGGGTAGCTTCTAAACCAGCAATGCATGCTTCATACCTGCTTCGTTGTTCGAGACTTTGAACCGGAGTTTAAATGCTAAAGGGATACGGGAATTGTCGGGTGCTATCAGCAACACCCCTATCCCATACCCGTATTGGTTTGACGCTCCGTCAAAATACATCGTCCAAACTCATCATCTCGATATGCAAAATGGCCTCATCTGGGAATAAGTACTCAACTGCTTCATCCCCCTCAACTGGGTGATCGGCTAGGAACTCCGCTACCTCTCTCCCTTTACTGACTTGCGAGTCACATACTTCAGATCGAATTCGGAAAGCAAAAGCAACCAACGAGCTAGCCTACCCGTAAGTGCTGGTTTCTCGAAGAGATATTTGATGGGATCTAATCTTGAAACCAACATTACAGAGTGAGCTAACAGGTAGTGCCGCAGCTTCCTGGTAGCCCATACCAAGGCCAAACAAGCCTTCTCGAGTGGAGTGTAGCGGGTCTCGTAATCCAACATCTTCTTGCTCAGGTAGTAGATAGCTTTTCCACTTTGTCCTCAGACTCCTGTGCAAGCATGCAGCCCATTGTAGTTTTAGTTTCAGTCACTGAAAGGTACAAAATCAACGGTTTCCCTAGTTCAGGCGGTGACAACACGGTGGGTTCTGTAAGTATTGCTTGATCTGTTCAAAAGCAGCTTGCATCATCGCCGTCCCATTGGAATTTCTTTCCTTTCTTCAGGAGACCAAAAGTGGGTTCACAAGTCAAGGTTAATTTTAAGATAAACCGTCTTATGAATTGCACTTTACCCAGAAAGCCTCTCACCTCCTTTTCAGTCCTCGGTGGTGGCATTTCTAATATGGCCTTGATTTTGGAAGGGTCGACTTCGATACCTCTCTGTGTAATCAAGAACCCCAGCATTTTCCCTGCTGTAACACCGAACGTACACTTCTGA